>JBCJKH010035664.1:49779-63783 GCA_039877255.1 Loriculus beryllinus
TGTCAAAGTGGCCAGTAGGACTGCACACTCTCCTTCTTATTCACCAGCTTCTCCCCCATAGTCCAGCATGGATGCCTTTTTCTTTCCATGTGTCATGATCCTCAGAGACTAGACTCCAGCGGTGACAGCTCCCTCCCACCTTGAGCACATTGCTCCCCATTCTGCAGAAGGGGTGGCCTCCCACCTCAGCAGAGGAGAGAGGGGAAGAGCCAAAGGGCAACAGACCCACGGGTGCTGTTAAAATGAAAGCTTAATTTAATATTTACATTCTAAAAGGATTAACTTTGCTTTGCGGGGTTTGTTTATCCTCAGCCAAGGACATGGCTTTTTTTTTTTTTTTTCCATTTTTACAGTAATGTTTTGCTCTGAAACTGAGCAGCCAAGACCTGCCTATGCCAGACCCATAAACTTTGTCTGACAGTGTCGCTTTTGTGACATGGCATGACCCTGCTCTGAGTTGCTGGTGCCATTTATTCGCAAGCCAAACCAACCATGGTGGCACAGGTCAGGGGGACTGCAGACCTACATGGAGCACGGTCCCCTCCAGAAGGAGCTGAGAGGCAGGTGAAGAGGAAGGGCAGAACAGGCACTCTGCTACCTCTCTTCTACTCCATGGGGTAGCTGGGTGAAAGGAGCACCCAGTTCTGGCTTTTAAAAGAGTCAGGGAGTGGTTTCTCAAAGCGATTACACATGTGTTGGTAGATGTCACTAGAGTACTTGTGGACCTCTGTAGGAAATTATCCCACCATCCACAAGCCAGTTGCATGCATGCATGAGGCATGCAGCTGTGCATGCCACTTCGGACAGAGGATGGGGAGAAAGGTCTCATAAGCCATGTATAGTTCTGTGCTTTCATGCACTGAGTTTTTCCTAACTTCTGCTTGCCAACCCCAGGTTTAAATAATAAATAAATAGATAAATAAGAGGCCAATTGCTCAACAGGAAGAAGTGTGATGAGCAGCCATACACTTCTGCTATTTACAGCTTTCCTCACATAATGGTACAAAGAAGGAGCACTATGTGTTCCTCTTTTTATGTGACTTTTCATACTTTGCAGAGGAACTTCAATAGACTCATCAAGCTGATACTAATAAAAGATCTACAGTTCCATCTATAGTCAGATGTTCCCCAGATAACAGTCATGGCCTGTTGGCCATGTTCTTTGCTGGTTTTGCCTATATCAGGCTATGCTTCTTTTGTAGTTGTTTTGAAGACTAAAGCACCTACTCGTCAAGTATCATCTTGAAAGAAAAAGCCAAAATTTACTTTTTCTCTGTCACCAGGAGCCCAATAGCTAATGATGTCAAGCTCATGTGAAATCATCAGTACAAACTAACAGCCAACAGTGCTCTGAAGTCTTAATAACGAGGACAGAGGGAATTCTTTACATTGTATGAAGGAAAGCAGAGTAAAGAAAAACATCCAGGGTGCATAAGTCTTTTGTCCTCTGTTTGGGGGAAAATGCTAATTAGCAAGTGTGGATAAGCATTTCAGTCTGACATCTCAAAGGTTATGGAGGGATCCAAACTGTCCTACGGACTTGTGTATTTGGCCATACTTGAGAGTTACTTACAGCAGTATGCAAACACAAAGAATGGTAACTATTCTGTTAGGTGCGGACAAACTGCTGGCTTTGGTGCCTTCTCTGGCCTACATGGAAGGGGATTAAAATTCCTTTGAAACACTCTTGGAAGGGAAAATTGCAGAGATGAAGGGGATTAAAGGAATTTAGTTTACCAGTACATATTTCCCTAAGCTGGTTTCCAGTGGCTCCAGTATTATGGGCTGTGATACTGTTTCAGGAAGACGTGCAATGCGGTGCACTGTGTAGTAGCAATAGTACCATAGTGCTGCCTTACAAACTGGGAGGGCACTACCTGGCAGAAGCCTTTGGGCAGGAGGCCTTGTGGAGCCATCAGATCAGTTCTCTATGAACACTAGGGTAATGAAGAGCAGGAGTGGTCCATGAGCTCTGGTCTAGGAACTGCTTTTAGAAGGGCCAGTATGACAATCACAGTTCTTACCATAAGGAATGCAGATCTAAAGAAGATAAGAAGATATGAAAACCCAAATTCAATCTCTGGAGGGAAAAAGTGTCCCAGAAGGTAAAACACAATTTGGGCACATTTAACTGGTATATTCTACAGCATAATCTGCGTTATACAATTGATAGATTTTAGAGCCTAGCAAGGAAAAGTGTTTAAACTGATTCCCTGAATGTGAAAGGTCTGTGGGCTTATATTGACGTTAAGTCATTGGTATATAGCATTCAAGGGATCTTTTAGACAGCTCTGCTACTAGCCCGAATTGCTGTGAGCAAGCAAAATGATTCTTCATACAAAGTTGCTTGATACCTCCAAATCTCATAACAGTGAACAGTGGGAATAATTCCCTTGCAGCTCCATGCTCATCCAGCGCTGTGCATCACTCCACCTGCACAGTGCTTTTTTAGGCAATATTTAAAGTTACTATGTAGACTCCAGGTTTGTAAAACAAGCTGTTGCAAGTCAGAAAATCAGACTTACTATCTCTCTGACTTGAGTACAGTAAACACCTTCTTTCCCTAACTATAGCAGAGAGCTGACTGGCTGCTGTAAGCCAGCTACTGTTTCATCCCTGGAAACTACATGCTATATTAGAGAGTGTGACAGAGCTGGATAAGGTGTTTGTTGTTCTGCTTGAGTTTGTCCTAAACACACAGCAGGCCTCTGCTTCATTACTGTTATTGATAAAGCATCTCTGGATGCAGAACAAGTCCTGACCAGTCCTGTGACTAAACAGTTTTTCAGCAATTGTATGTGGTGGGCTCATATACTCTGCAGACCAAGAAAGAGAAGGTATATGCTCCCCAGGAAGAACATCCACAGACACAGGGCCGGGATAAAAAGCATAGGCCAACTGCAGAAAGCTATTTTATAATAGCTGCGTTTGTAGATCTACAACAGTGGCACAATGGCCATGCATACAGCTAAGTTATAGCCTTGTCTGATTGATAAACGCTTTATTTTTGTTCTACAAGAGGTGTTCTGAACCTAGTTCAGAGATAGTGAGCAAAGAATCTGCTATTTTTATCCTCAGTGAGAGTTGCACTGAACTGTTCACAGCTTGCACTTTATAAACCTGCGCATGTACTTGTTACATGATCAGAATTCAGTCTCCCAGCTTGGCTAGCAGTACACAAAGGGGATTCTAACCACAGAGATTTCACCAGGGAAAAGTATACACATGTTGCCTTTATCATCCACTTAAAGCAGCAGTCTGTGTTTGCAGTTATGTACGGCAGGCAGCACTTCATGCAGAATGCGTACTGGAGAGTTCATCTATTTACATATATGAAAACGTACACAAGCTAGATCTTCCCTCACAATCATGACTGCCAGTTAATCTCTTGTTGACTCATGTAGCCCACAGTGTTTCAAAGTGTACAAATTATTTTTGTCTCACACAGTACAAACTCAGCTCAATTTACCAGCAATGTGGTGAGAAGCACTAAGAATCTCAAGAGCTATTCATATTTTTTTACAGTATTCCTTTAGGACATATTTCCTACACAGAGTTAGCTTTCACATCTACTACAGGTATAACCAGCAACAGCTTTTGGCTCAGATAAACAAGTCTAAGAGCAGTTGCATTTCTATAGTAGATATTAAATCATCTTATGCATCACACTGTTTGCTGGTTCTGCAGCACGGAAATGTCTAGCCCTTCTTCAACAGTTTTCCTCCTTGAAATGTAGTATGCTTTATTCCTGATCTTAAAAGCTGAGGAAGAGCAAAAAGATAAAAAACAATAAATATCCAAATGTTGTACTGTACATAAGGGTCATCATCTGCCCTCTGAGATGATAACTTCTTCTTATCCTTCAAAAGACAAGGTTGCTTCCTCTCAAATCCATTTTCATGCGGTACATGTTTGCTTTTACCAGATCAGTGACACTGCTAAGTACTTGGAAGCTGATGCGAAAGTTCAGTGAAGCCCATGGTAGATACAGAAACACTGTTTATGAGATAAAATGATTAGTGCAGCATTTCCGCAGAGCTTTTGGCAGGAAGCAGGCACTGGTTCAATTAATAAAAAGAAAGGCATGGATGCGTGACTGTCACTGTAACTTGGTAGCTTCCCACTCAACATCGCGCTCAGTGGACTTTATTCCAGGGCAGATGGGGATCTTATTCTCAGGAGGGGCAGATCAGCACATGGGACACAGGGGCTGGGTAGCCCAGGGCACATGACAACGTGTAAAGACACTCACAGGCACACCAGTGACAGTTCAGATTCAAGCTGCATCCATATGAGTTCATGTGGTGATCTACACGTATTGCTCTCCTCTGGAGAAAGAATTGAGTAATTCAAATGGCATCACAGGATGATTTGTGGCTGCCCCATCCCTGGAAGTGTTCAAGGCCAGGTTGGACAGGGCTTTGAAAAACTTAGTGTGAGGCATCCCTACCCATGGCAGGGGGGTTGGAACTAGATGATCTTAAGGTCCTTTCCAACCCTAACTATTCCATGATTCTGTGATTAGCAGTTAACCAATGGCGAATTTGGCCCTGTGCAAATTTGAAGAAGCTTTTGAAGAGACTACCCAGGTGGCCCTGCATGCTGGAAAAACAGGAATTTCCACACATCTATTTGTATTCAGGTACCAGAATGAAGTGCCTTAGACTCAGCATTTTACAATCTTGAACAGCAAGATGCTGAGCAAAGTACATAACTGCAATAGCTTTAGCAAATATATATATAACCTAAGAAGAGATAATAATTTAACTTTACAGAATCTTTTTAACGGTCGTAACAGCCAGAGGAAGATTTTAATTGTCATATCTGATCTGATTATTCATTTGACATATGCAGCCCACTGAGAATAAATTGAGAATTTATGAAGATTCCCTTAAAGAAGTGTCATACATTCCCCAAAAAGCCCAGCCAAGACCCTATGCAGATAGTGGGCTCTCTTTATGTTTTTTGCTATCAATCAGAAACATTTGCACCATGTTGTAGATTTACTGTGGATCTCTTACTGTAAGAAAGGGGCAAAAATAAATTTACAGCCTAAACCATCTGATTATTTTGCTAACAAAGAAACTGACCCTTAGAAACATTGATCTCATGACAAGTTCTAAGCACCTTTCAGCAATAGGAAAGGTCAAGGCATCAGGGCTGGCACAAGATTATTCAGTTACCTTTGTGTACAAATTGATTTGTTATTTTTTTCTTTTTGCAATTACTTGTCTAGGCTGAAGGATTGGGATGTAGGCATGAATACACATTAAAGTTGAAGAACAGAAGTTTGTTTCAAAGGGATCACAGGGACTGTAAGGATAGCTAATGAAGTAGTGACTCATAGTGATCAGTACCCAGTGACCTTGGAGTTTAAACACTTCAGAGCAAAAGCCTGCTGAGATGAGCAGGTGCCAAGTGAATTCATACATTGTAAAGGCCCCAGAGCAACAATCATCTATTTTGATGTTTCTTTTTTTGGTCTTTGGGCTATGTTCCAGGATGCTCCTTGGACATAAACCTGTGATTTTATTCCTGAAGCTCAACCCATCTGTTGTCTAGATTGTTTCTTAAGTGTATGTGCTTCCTTATTTTCAAATTAACTGGATTTGATATAGGTTACAAGATAAGGATCATTTTCTTATTTTTTCTGTGTAAGAGCAGTCATGTTTCCTTACTTCCCATTAAAACAGCCAGTGTTAGTCCTATGAACAAAGAAAACTGAGAATGATCATAAAACTCTACAGACAGTCCTCATAGAAAATCAAAGCAGACAGCAGGCTGACAAACATGCACACACCACACACACCTGAAATGCCACTATTTCTAATGCAATGCTGTAGGAATTGAAATTCAAGCCCAAACATGAACCTCTCTGAGCACATTTTTTAATTAGAAAAGTATTATCCCTGGCTTTGCAGAGAGGGAAAATGTGATGTAATTAGCAAGTAGTGAAGTCAACACAAAATCTCTCACTGGCTTCAGCAGTTACTGCATTCAGCAGTCACTGACATACCAGAGCTCTGTCACAGCAACTCAGCTGGCAGTAAAACTCAGAGTTCTTGACTCTGGTTCAGAAAATTCAGACAAACTTCTCTGAGCTTAAGTTCCAGGTCTTTTCCTATAAGTCGCTATGGAATACTACTCCAGAAAAGTGAACTAAGGTGTCACATTCAGGTTTCTATACTGTAGACAGGATTTTTTCAGGGCTCAGGAATTCATCAAGTCTTTAGAAAGCACTGTGTAAATCTATCCAGATTACTGAATGTTTTACCATCTATTAGCCTGTTTCACTCCAGTGTCACAGGATAAGCTTACAGGTTCTTATGATCAAAGTCAGATATACCAGCCTGTCTGAGAATTTTGTCATGTAGAAGTAGTTGAGTTTCCAAGTAAATTCCAATAGAAAGGAATGGAGCAGAGTATAAGGAGCTTATTTATATAAGACAAGCAAAAGTGTGGGAGACTTCATGGAAGTGAGAGAAAAATACCATAGCACAGTTGGAAAAATCCTTGACATAAACAAGAGTATTAGCAGGACATGTTTGTTCTTGACCTGAACACTGTAATGTTTCCAAGCAGGGAACATGCTTTCATTAAAAATAGGCATTAATTCTAATTGTTCTGAGATGAACTTCAACTGATTTGGAATTCAGATAAGCCTTAAAGCATTCACATATTTGAGGATTACCTAAATTTTTCCATAACTGGGGGTCTTAAACTTCTTGGCTTTCATAAGGCTGAGCTTACTGTGCACACCAGGGACCCTTTGAAATTCTCTTCTCTAGCCCCCTTATCACCCTGTCTGCTGGGTGATCACCCCTTCTTCTGAGTTTTATGTGTTCCCCAGTAGTCTGATGCTACCTCTGTATTAGCTATGTTTCCTACTGTTTCTTCCACATCATGGTTCTTAAATATCTCTTTCTGAGGAGTTTTCAGTGACTCTGTTTACTCTTTTCTTGCAGCAGGGCTTTTATGCTATTGTTCCATGCTAACCGCTCTGTGTTGCACCACTTTCCTTGTTGCATGTGTCCTTCCAGCAGTCTCTGGGAGCTGCCTTTTTTTTCTGCTCTTCATGGCAGCTTCCCTACTACTTCAGAGGACCTAGAGTTCTCCTTAGCTCCACTTACTCCTCAGTGTTCAGCCCCTTGTTATTTGACGTTCCCAGATTTTTTTATCTGGGATAAGTTATTCAGTATATAGGTTTCAAATTTGCACTATACAGAAAAGGTTTAATAACAATGGACAACACTTGCTGGATGCTCAGCAGTTACCCATCCCTTTCTCCATTTCCCGCCCATAGCCAAGGGAGAATCATTCTTCTCAGTCTGCTGTTCCAAGTTCCTGAGCCCTTCCATACATTTTATGAAAAGTATTAGCATATTGTGCTAGTAGGTTGAATCTGAGCATTGATATCTGTAGGCTGTAGTAATTTACAATTAGGTTCACATGAGATTTTAGTACAGTTCTGTATGAATTATAGATGCTCCATGACCTTACAGATCAGAGAAATAGCAAAGATTTTTATTTTACCTTCCCACAGACTCCATTTATACCCTTAGAATGTACAGAAATAATGTAGTTATAGGGAAAATGTGTGAATGAAGATTCACCAACATACAAAGTCTAATTTCCCTTTGAAACAGTGCCCCTGCTCATAGTCAAGGGATCTGTATCTAGGCTATGTCTGAGATGGTGAGAGCTGAAAAAAAAAAAAAATACTCAGAAAATGAAGGATAAGAAAAAAAATCATGTTTGGGTTTAGAATTTTTCATGCTCCTTATTCACTTTAAGAACCAGCTGCCAAATGCTAAATGTTATAGAAGAGGAAAATAAAATGGGTAATATGGACAGCTGCAATGTACCAATCCCTGCAGACCTGGGCTTCCAGAAACTGTTACCTTGAGGAAAATGCAGGAAAAATAATTATTTTTTGAAGTCATTCTCTCTTAGGAGAGCAATTTCACACGTAGGCAGGTGCTGATGTCATTAGCTTCTTTCTTTCCCTGTAGAACAGCTGATAGCAAATGACAGGACAGCCTACTTGCACAAGAACACAGATAATTTCTCTTCCTCCCATACAAAGCTTTACTGTTTCAGAGAAATATTTGCAAACAATGAGAGCAAAATTATGAAATAAAATGTCAATGCACAGATCTAAGTGCAGTATTTATCTTTTCAAGACCTGAATGCAACTCATAAGCACTAGATTGCAGCATGAGCTGTTACTGCTGGGCACCTTGAGTTGACTTTCATGTGCATGCAAAGCAAGTGTAGAATTCTACCTACGTATCAGCCTGCTTTGCTGTAAGTACAAAGTGCACTTTGATCCCAGTTCAGGAGATTACTGTAATATAGCTTTTTTTCAAAACCCAACTCTGCCTGAATAGAACAAGTGCACAAAGCAGCCTGAAGGCATGAAAGCCACTGGAGAATACTGTCCATGACTTCTCTCTAGGACCTTCATCATAATCCTATTCAAGTTAAGAGGTAAAATTGCTTTTTGTTAGAATACTGTAAAATCAGTAAAAGGTATGCAAGGGTAACACAAGGATAAAGTCAGGGTGGTTTAGGACATGGGGAGAAGGAAATGCCAAACAGAACTATTTTTTTGTCTCACAACTAACATAGGGTACAGCATGAACTAGTTTTATGTAATGCAGCAGAAGAAATCCAGCTACATCATGCCTACACCCCCAGCTGACATCTTTCATCTTAGGTTGGGGCTGAGTT
Source organism: Loriculus beryllinus (assembly GCA_039877255.1). NCBI lineage: Eukaryota > Metazoa > Chordata > Aves > Psittaciformes > Psittacidae > Loriculus > Loriculus beryllinus. The sequence goes on from JBCJKH010035664.1 coordinate 58,513, forward strand.
CATCCCTGAGAAACATCTTACCTAAAGTTACATTTCAGAGCATAACACTAACATTTCCAGCATAACAAGAGTTTGGCAACAAGAACATTAGCTATATGTTAACATAACCTACCAGTCTATCCTAGCTGCTTTGGCTCCTTCTGGGTTACATGGAGCAAGACAGGACTCATTTCACTTTTCTGAGACCTTTGTCTTCCCTAGGGGACAGATCTCTCCAGGTTTCTTCCCACTGATTAAGAGGAAACCTTAATGTCTACCTGAAGATTAGGCAAGATGAATCCTTAGGAATCCTTAGGTTGAAAGGCAGACATTACCAGATCCTATCTAAATTATGTTTCAAAATAAAACATTGCTCCTGTTCAACAAGCAAGTGAACTACTTCAGAATCTGTCTCCTAGGATGGACCATTAGCATTGCTTCAGCCAGGCAACGAACAAACTCCATTACCCTTATACTGAGTCTGCATCTATCTATATGTGGGAACTGGTCTTCAGAAAGCACTGAATACATTGAGAAGAAACATGGAGCAGGCTCAGAGGAAGCATTGGGGCATGGTCGTGCACAACCTGAGGGCAAGGTAGAGAAGATCTCCTAGAACTGGTTGGATTTCTGGGCAAACAAAGGTCATTTACGTTATTTTCTGAAGGGCTTTCTACGAGTCTAATCTCCCCAGGCAAGGGTCATGTTTGTGTCCGTTACTTATTCTCTTTGCTCTAGTGATCCTACAGTCTTTCCATTGACTGTAATGGCGGTGCTATTCATGGACTGACTCTAGGATTGGACTGTTTACTAAGCAAATAATCAGAATCAGCAAATTTGGAGTCATATGGGCACCCAATAAGCAGCCTGTTTTGTTGTCGGATTTGCTATAAAATCCCAAATCCCCTCAGCTTCTAGCTGCTGGCACCAGGGCTCACTAACAGCAAACAGGATGGCCTTTCACTCTGTGCTCTTCATTTTCTTAGCTGGACTGGTATTTCTCTCTGAAGCTGCACCACTGGTGAGTCTCTTTTTATTCAAACTCAATCACTAATGATAACTGAGATTTTCTACATGGCTAGCATTATCCTCATCCATGAAATTCTTTAACCATTTGGCATTGTTGGAGTGGTATTTTGCTCCAATTTTTTAAGCAGCTTCTTCAAGATTCTTAAAAAGTCTTTTTTTCCATTTATCATCTTTTCCAGGATATTATGAAGGGGTCACAGATGTAGAAGGTGTGACCTTTTATTTCTGTCTGTTTCTGTCAGTCCATGACTCACATCCCATATCTCCAGTATAGAGGTAGCTTTACCTCTTCACCAAACAAGTGCTTCTCTAAAGCACTAAAAATATACTTTTGAAGTATGACTAATTCTTTATAGTATAATGAAGCTCAAGAAACAAATATTCTTTCAATTCTAGGGATGTCATAGGTATTTCATTGTTGGCTTCCTAGGCTAATATACTCTGCCTGTGCTTATAATAATTTACTATCTTCTTATTTGTGACCTCATTAAAAATGTGCACATTATAACATTTTCCTAGGGTCATATGCAGCTCTAAATATTTTTCAAGCAATCTGTTTGTGTGTGTCTGTGTATGCAATAGAGTCTTCAGTATAAAACTCTAAGATAGTCTAAGAAATAGATGTTTGTGAACTAGCATTGAATACCATTTGTCAAAACAATTGCTTTTAAGTCAATGTTAGCTCTGCAATAAGAATTCATCTGTTCTTTGAAAGAAGGTTTTTGCAGGGCTGGTGAACAGCTCCTATCCAACCTCTCCTGCTTTCCCAAGGTCTCCCATGGCTCTGTTGATTCCAAATGCCCTCTCATGGTGAAAGTGCTGGATGCAGTCAGAGGAAGTCCTGCAGCTAACGTAGCTGTTAAAGTCTTTAAAAAGGCTGCAGATGGAAGCTGGCAGGACTTTGCTACTGGGTAAGTTACGTGCTCTTATGGAGCCATTTTCAAGGTGCCTCAGGCAAACAATTGAGAAATAAAGGGACTAGAGCTCTGATCAAAAAAGCTGTATGCTTTCTAGCACATGTCACACTATCACTGTTAACAGGACATGTGTTCTGGTCTAAAATCCATCAGATTCAAGTGGAATTTATCCATGACTGAAATACATGCTAATTGCAAAAATACATTGAGATGCTTCTCTTACCTGTGTAAGGGAACAGGTTTAATAATTATTCTTCTAGCTCCAGTACTATCTTTCATTTCTATAAAAAGAAAAACCAAAATACTTAAAAGCCTATTTACCAGAATTCTGTAGGTAATCCAGACTAACCTACTGTCTTACATGTGATGGATATAGTTTTATTTGCAGCAGTAAACACATATGAAATCCTCTCTGTAAGATTTAACTGTACACATGCAAATAATAAGCACATTAGTTGTCTTTTTCTCTTTAACAAACATGCTAGTTGGAAGAAACTCCTTGACCAGGAAGTTTTAAAGAGTCCCATGATACAGCACAGAAGCATTTGTTTGTGCTTATTTCTATATATATGCATGGCTTTTGCTAGAATGACAGCTTACTGCCTACAAAGCATCACTGAGGGGAAGGCAATAATACTAGTCTCTTCAGTCTTCAGGAAAAGTATAGGTAACAGAGGAATACATTTTAGTAGAACTCAAATAGATGAGATGATATTCAGGCATTTAGGTTTCATTGTAACAACTCATATAATCAGATTTTTAAATCAATCAAGAGAAATCTTTAGTAACAGCAGAATATTCAAGCACAGAATGACAAGCACAAGCATGGACAGGAGCCACCAGAGCATCTAACTGTCTTTTCCTTGGATTTTTATAGCATAGTTTACACAAAAGCTGCAGAAAAAAAAACACAGAGAAGACTTAAAGGAGAGAGGTACCTTTCTCTAAACTCAAAACAAACTTACTTTTCCCCATTGAATAGGAACAAGGTCAGGAGACTGAAGGAGAAACAAACACCTCCACTCCCAAATACTGTGTGTCAAACTAGGAACAAATTAATCTCAGAATGGATTTATATACCATAAGGAACAGAGAAACACCATTAAAAAAGATACATTGCTTTCCAGGAAAGCAGAGACAAGGATAATGTCTTGTCCTTAATGAATATTTCTGCCATTATTAGGAAACCCAGATTATTTCAAATGCTTTCTCAAGTGCTCTTGAATATATAATACAAAATACAATTTACAGAGGAGTAAGATAAACACAAGATAAATTAACATTGGTGTTAAATGACCTCAGTTTTGTGGCAAATCACTGCTTTCTTGTTCAGTTTGCAATGCTGGTCTCAACAAGCCCAAGGAGATAAATCCTGCAGTCCTCAGCCAACCGCTGTTGACATTTTAGGTCAGGACACTCCTGAGAAAATCAAATCCCTTCTTCTGAAATACAAACTGAGACTAACCCTAGGCAAGTGAGAACCACTTTGCTGGGGAAAAGCAGTGAAGAAACATTAAATCACAATTTTTACTGCAGGTGAAGATTTAGATCTCTCCCTTGACTTGCATCTTAACCAAGGTTTCTTACAGTGACACCCTTGACTTTAGCTGATGATGCTTTTTTAAACTGAGTTTTCACATTATTTTTCTTCTTTCATTTTTTTTTTTTTTTTTCTTCTGGGTCTCAGTGTTAAAGCAGATGAAAATCTGAATGCAGTCAAAGAATACAAGCTATAACTACTCCAGTCAGGTCAATAACATTTGTAAGTTACTGTACCTAGCAGATGCATATGGAAAAAATATGTTTTGTACAAATGTCTATAAAAAGTATTTTTTTCCTTTTTGTTTGTTTGTTTTGACTTTGCTAACACATTTTAGGAAATTAGGCAAATGCATCTAGCAACTGGTGAATTTGGTGTAATGGTATTTAAGAGACAGGAAGTTAGCATAGCAACAGCTAACTTTATTAAGAAGCCTATTTCAAAATTAGTCTAACCAAAAATATGCAAGAAGAGATAACTTGAGCTGAGATGTACTTTGAGGAAGGCCTTAGGGCACAGAGACTGGGAAACATGTGATTTGGATTCTATATTAGCTCCTCCCTAGCTTTGACCCTCTCACTCCTCGCACGTTCTCAAAAATCTAGATCTTGTTATATAGCTCAAGAGTTGCATTCACCAAACATAGTTCTCATCTAACCTAGGCTGTAAATCATAAAAAACAACTGCAGCATATTTGAGTGGTTCCCCCAACATCCTTCTTTTTTTTTAAAAAAAAAAACCAAACCTCCTCCAAAATAATAATTCATGTTCCTGAGATATATTTCTTCAGTATTCTGCCTCTTAGTGCAGAATTTATCTCAGTGCAGTATGTAGCCCAAGAGTACATAAAGGCATAGGCAGTGTAGATATAACCTGGTCACAATACATAACTATGGTCCAGGCAGTGAAAACGTGCATTGGGATTGCAGTCTAGGCTGGAATCATAGTAGCTTAACCAGAGGTTTGCAAATTTTCTGCTGGAAAAGCACAGCTTTAACTCAACTGTCCATCTTACAGCAGATGCTGGCAGTCCGCATCCTATTAAGAATAAACAACCATACTATATTTATTCCTCAACTCAGACAGTAACACAAGTGCTGTTCAGAAGGGATTGCTTGCAGCCTTTTGCTACCAGGGATGAATGCAGGGCATCCTCTGCCACGTGCTAGTTCCATCCAGGCTCTCAATTGCACACTGTCCTGTTGGCTGTCAATGCAGCAGTAATGCTGAAGGCTTTGCTTGTGATACCACTTGCACTGAATGACTATTGCCTAATAACTGAAATGAAGTGCCATTAACTCCTGGTAGTGGGCCAGAGTCTTCAAGTGAACTCTTGTTTCCAGTTTCCCAACTGTTCTGTGTAGTAAACATCTGCGACTCTGGGTCAGCACTTATTAGGGAAAGCATCCTTCAAGATGCATCCATGCTTTTCTCAAACTAAAATTTATGTGTTTACATGAACAAAGATTTTTGAGGTAGACACTATTTTTCATTTTAATGGGTTTGTGTCTAAACTACTCAACTGCTAAGTAGATGTAAATTAATTGTTATCTTGTACTCTGAACACTTCTGCAGGATCCTATCAATTCTGTTTCATGGTTTCCAGGACACTTGTCATAGAACCACAGAATAGTTAGGGTTGGAAAGGACCTGAAGATCATCAAGTTCCAAACCCCCTGCCATGGGAAGGGACACCTCACACTAAACCATGCCACGCAAGGCTCTGTCAAACCTGGCCCTGAACACTGCCAGGGATGGAGCACTCACAGCTTCCTTGGGCAACCCATTCCAGTGCCTCACCACCCT
>JBCJKH010035665.1:0-42720 GCA_039877255.1 Loriculus beryllinus
GCCACAGCTTCTCTGGGCACCCTGTGCCAGCGCCTCAGCACCCTCACAGGGAAGAGCTTCTGCCTAAGAGCTCATCTAAGCCTATCTTCTTTCAGCTTCAAGCCATTCCCTCTAGCCCTATCATTACATGCCCTCGTAAAAAATCCCTATCCAGGTTTCTTTTCATCCCATTTAGGCACCAGAAGCTGCTCTAAGGTCTCCCCAGAGCCTTCTCTTCTCCAGGCTGAACAACTACAATTCTCTCAGCTCATCTCCATAGAAGAGGTGCTCCAGCCCTTAGAGCATCTTCATGGACCTCATATTCCAGGTGGGTTCTCATGGAATGATTGCAGAGCAGAGCAGAGCAGAGAGGAAGAATCACCACCCTTGAGCTGCTGGTCACGCTCCTTTTGGTGCAGGCCAGGACATGCATGGTTTCTGTGGTTACACCACACACACACTGCCCACTCATGTTGAGCTTTTCATCGACCAGCATCCTCCCAAGTCCTTCTCCTCATGGCTGCTCTCAATCCAGATTCCAACTAGCCTGTATTTGTGCTTGGGAATGTCCTCACCAAAGTTTAGAAGCGTTCACTTGACCTTGCTGAACTTCATGAGGTTTGCACAAGGCCACATCTCAAGCCTGTCCAGGTCCTTCTGCATGGCATCCCTTCCCTCCAGTGTGTTGACCACACCACAAAGGCAGGCATTTTCGGCACACTTGATGAGGAAGCATTAATCCTATTGTCCTTGTCACCAACAAGGATGCTGAACAGTGCTGGTCGCAGTACCAACCACTGGTTACCACAATAGGAGACAAAGTCTGAAGCTTTAGAAATCCACCTCCAGCATTCAATTAACTTCAGTGACAAATAAACATCACTTCAGGAGAATCATTTAAGCAGAAAATTATTCCTTTCAAACTCTGAAACTCTTCATCACGTTATTTACTGACTCCAGGCAAAACAGGAAATAAATACTGGCTGAAAAGTAAATCCAAGATAGCCTTGCTTTAGCATAAAGATATTAATTACACTGATAATATCAAACTTCCCTGGGTAGTGGCTATCAGTTTCCTACAATGAAGGAGTGCTGCTCACTGAATTGCACAATCAGTGTTGCCTCTGTAATTTCAGTTCATCTCCATTAAGGAAAACAAGAGACAGAAAGCAAGAATGAAAGGAAAATAAACCTCAATAATTTGTTCTAAAGACAGTTAATGCCTTCTTATTGCTACCTGCATGAGCAATTCCTCTCTGCCACAAAGACATTAGGTCACTACAAGACAGAAGGAGGTCATCCAAATGGCAGTGATTGGGAGAGGGAATGTTTAGGAAGCATTCCATTAGGAAGTAGCAGCCATTGCTAACTGTTGAAAAGTGCTGGGCCAGACATATCATCTTCATACAATGTCTGCTAATTTTGTTCTCTGGCATACAGAGAAACCTAAAAATAATGTTGACAGGACATTGTAGAATTACATAGTTTTAATGATGATTTAGCTCCTTCTAGGTCTTTTTAATAACGGTATACTCAAAATTAAGGAATCAGATGAAAATCACCCTGAAAAACAAAAAGAAGCATATTTCTGCCTTACGTTTCCAATTGTATGGACTATATGATAAGACATTATTGCATCAGTTATGCAGTATTACAGTAAAACAAGTCACGAAGTTCAAAACACAGAATGCTGCCCTTACTGTGTCAAAGGTGCCATCAAGTTAAATGTTACAGAGTATTTCAGGGAGCTGGGCTGGGACAAGTCATTGTCTTCTGCCCCAAAAGAGAAACTTAGGGATAAGTGTAAGAAAATACATACTAAATATTAACACACTGATTGAAAAGACTGCAAGATCTTTTACAACTGGAAATGGTACAAGAACATCACTGGAGATAAATACTGCTCTTTGAATTTCACAGGTCAACTTAAAATGTGGTTCATTAAATAGAACAGAAAACAGTTTCAGGTTATTATATACATCAGGAGTTTGGCTTTTCCATTTTTCCTTATTCTTCTGTCATCTTAAGACAAACCTGTATACTAAACCAGCAAAACAACATACTGTCCATGTGAGGCCAACAGTTATTCAATGCTGCGACTCAATATTATGTTTAAGAAAAGCAAAATAAAAACCCCCAAGAATTTTGTAATTGCTCCGTAGCCCAATTATATTCATAAATCATACTGTAGTCACTGTTTTAATATTAAGCCTTTTAATATAAGCATTTTAAACTTATCAAACTACACGAATACTTGTTTCAAGTTCATTCCTATTTGAAAATGCAGGCATAGTCTGCAGTAACACAGGGATTAGGAAGGAAAGCAATGTGCTGAAGATGAAACACATCTAAGGTGTCTTCACCTATCTGCTTTGTCGTGGGAGTTTATGTGATACTCCACCATGATTTCCTAACATAAAGAAACTGTTTATGTCAAACAAAGTGGGATATTTTTTTAAGCCAGTTAAAGGATCATGTCCTGACTTGCCTGAAACGTACCACACCTGACTGCTAACAGGTAGAGCAAAGAGTGGCTTTGCATCTTGCAGTCTCTATGAAACACCTTTTGTAGTTCCTTGAGGTATATTTAGTTGCTTGTCACGCATACAGGCTAAGTGTACAATAAACATAAATAGACTTTAAAAAGCAAGTTGCCGTTCTATCAGTCAACTAATAATTCTCCCTTTCTCCCCTATCCCTTCCCCTCTCCCTCAAGTCCTCATTTAGCTGGCTTCAGGGAAAGCTGAAAGGACTCAAAGCATGCTACTGGCTCACTTCCTCACCCAACACCTATTTCATTACCTTCCCAACTAGGCAGAAAGAAGAGAGCTGAGGCCAGCCAGGTGACAGACATCAGAACACAGGAATATCAGGTTACCCTCTCCCTGTGAGTGCCAGATGCACCAGACAAATCTGAATTTCCTTTATCACTCATAGCAGGCACTTCTAGTCTATACTAGTCACAAGCAGCCAGAATCTTATCCTGTTGCTAACCCCTGAAAATTTGCTGCTATTAATTCCAGCACACCACCCTAAAGCTGCGGGAAGGAGAAAACAAACTCTCAAACCTCTTGCCAATTTGGCACAAAACCAGAATTTCCTTCCTGAGCCCAAAAAAGGGAAAAGTCAAAATTGTAAGAAGACAGAAATCTCTCTTCCCTGCTATGCAGTCAGGAAGGGAAGGCAGAATAAGCACTATCAGCAACGAACAATCCAAGGAAGGTAAAAAAGAGATGAGACCAGAGTCAGCCCTGAATCTGTGCAGGCTGCTGCTCCAGACAGCACTTCTTGCACCTCTTCACTCATGCCAGTGCCCCAGCTGGAATGGCTACACAGTGAGCTGTATGAGTATAACAGATCTAGGCTCAATTAATTTTCCTTTTGCTAGCTGTTTTGAAAACCCAGAGAAGCTCCCCCATTCATTCATCACACTGAGCTGTGCTATGCTCAACTGCAGGGCATGGCAGGTGAACGAGCAGGCAGGAGAACCTCTTCAGCCAGCACTGCTAGGGGATAAAACCCTCCAGACAATAGGCTCAGATTTAATTCCTCCTGGTTTTCTAAGCAAGGAAAAACTCTGAAGAAAAGGAGAAATGCAGTGACCATGCCCACTTGTACACTGTGTACACTGACAGGCCCTCTAACCCAGCTCACACTGAGCTCTTACACTTTCTGCTAGCCAATCGACATCCTATGCTGTTCAGTGTGTTATTCCTATTGCAAAGTTTTTGGGTAGAATGATGAAAATATAATAAATAATAATAATAATGTAGAAAAGATTAATAAGAAAAATCCTTAGAACAGGAGTTAAAAATGCTGATATTAAAGAGAAAAAAACAAAAAAAACAAACCACAACAAAACCAACCAAAAAAAGAAAAACCAAAAAGCATACGATGCCCCTGCAGGAAATAACTTTACCCAAATGCAAGAGACACTAGGCACACAACTCTCATTTGAAGGCAACATTCAAATGCATAAAAGAAGAAAGCTCCTCACAATGTTTCATCATGGTACAAGATGTAGCTCAAAGCAATGCTTCAGATTTCCCCAATTCTGCAGGACAATCTTGCCCTGGAGCAAGCTACATCATTCATCCATAGCCACACCTTCCTTCCCCCCCCCCACCAGAAACAACGCACCACCGCAGGGAAGACAAAGCTACTGCACTCCTACACTGTACACACTGTACTTGTATTAGTGCTGTATGGAACAGGAGATAGCAATTAGATCTTTCTAAATAACGATTCATTTATTGATTACCTACACCATCGACTGACAGATAAATGAAACTACCATTGTGGCTATGCAACAGTTCCAAATCATTAAGATAGCCAGCAACAATTTAATCGCTATAATTGTATAATAGAGGAGAAGTATGTTTTCCTTTTTCCTTTTTGTTTAGGTTTTAAACAAAACAGCTCAGCTTCTTAGTGTGCACCTGCCGCTTTACAGACAGTAACTTCCACACCCAAGGGGGCAGGAATCAAATTACCCGTATTTCCAAGTTATTAAATTCTGTTTAACTTTCCTCATAGGTGAGCTTAAAGAGAGAGTGCACATGTAGAGACTGGGAGAGAAAAAAAATCTTGATCAAGTAGTATCCTTATAAAGATATGCTAGAACAGAAACTTAAGTACATGCACTTCAAACCATAGTCACCCTGCAACGAAAGTGAAGTTTCATCTGCTTTGTCAAGAATTTTCCTTCCGTGGTCCTGCAGTTTGAATAGATCAGGCAAGGGTTTAGAAACCAGTTTAACTAGACTCTATAAAATAAATAAGCAAATGTGAGTAAGTGTATCTTGCTGAAATAAGCATAGGGAAAACATACTGACATATGAATACAAGCAAGTGTTATTAGAAATACTCTCAGCTGATTATTCCTAGTAAGTGTTCTCTTTTTTCTTTTTCCCCTCAAAAGCAGAGCAGTAAGGTCAGAAAGGGGAAGGGCTGCTGCTGATTTACAGCAATTTACATTTGCAAATTCAATATGCTGATAATTTCATCACCTAACAACAGAATATTCATAAGAATGAAGAGAAGAAACAGCTACCACTGAAAATGGAGAGAGGTATTTCTTTTAAAACACTATCATAAATTTTACTAAAAAAATACTATTTTATGGAGTTCAAGGTGATTTTTCACTAGTCAAAAGTGAGATGTGTATGTCCCTTGACTACCAAAACCACAGAAAACAATGCCTTTCCATTACACGATGACACAACCTTGCCTTGTCCCTACAGTACCACAGTCTGAACATGTTGTGGGGCAGGACCCAGTTTAAGTAACACACTACTTGGGTATTTTGATACTCAAGTGAACCTCCCGCCAAGACACAGCAACATGTGCCAAAGGCCATGACATGAAGCAGGAAGCCATGAAGCAGCTCACTAACTCAACAACTTCCAGCCACCACCAGCGTGCTTTCTCCACCACAATTACTGCTTGTGTTTCGAGTCTGAGTGTAGCAACCATCCCTGTATGCTCTAAGTTCTGCACTACCTGTGCTCCTTCAACCGGGCAAACAGCAGCATTAAAGACTGTGAATGAAGGGTAAACCCTTTGCTATTTCCAGCACCAAGACAAAGCAAACAGTTCAGGATCACAGCCACTCATTATGTTCTCTTAAGGAGGTGGCATCTTTCTTTCAGATAAACGATTTCTTATTTTTCTCTAAGAATCTAATAGTTTGCATTCATCTATAGGCAGATGATTTCGCTGTGTAATTCAGCTCACAATGGATATTATGTACTTTGCTTCAAGATGCTGAGTTCTGCATTTTTTCAGGGTAGCAACAATTCGCTTGTGGCTAGAAGGATGACTCTTCTTTAAGTAAAACAGTGACACACCTAAGGCTAGATTTAAAAAAAGGCTGTATGTAATTATGGGCTTGCTGACACAATAGGTGAAACTGTGTGTCATCCTTTATTTGAATATTTTTTTTCTCCCGTTTCTCTTTGGAGTGGCAATTCTGCCTTCAAGAGTTGATTACATTTAGAAAAGCTATGGCAAACAGAACTACAAAGATTTTTAAGTAAAGCCTTAGTATTGCATGAATACTTGTTAAAATACCGTTCAGCATTGTTAAAAAACAAAGCATATAAAAACCACAACACCTTACAATTGCTCATATGCAATTTTCAGCTTCCCCCTTGCTGTCCACCATGTGTTTCTCTCTGCTCCACCAACTTATTTCAAACAACTGAAGTTGTCATAGCTGGCACAGCCACAATGGTAAGGGTTATTACTGCCATAGGGAGCAGTTACTAAGTATTTTCACTTGACATTTTTCTAAAAAGAAAAGAAGAGTTTGTTTCCAGAACAGTCTGAAAACTAAAAGACAGGACCTTTTCAGAAACACAACCTCCTTCATACCTGTCCCGGAGTTCCCACTCTCAGCTCTGTGGCATAAAACAAAATACCACAAACCGTGAAAAATCAGACTGGTGAGACTGCACCTAATGTATGGACAACAACATTGTTCTGCACCATGGTAGGGTGAAAGGAGAAATATATTGGTTAAAGCATCATGAGCAGAAGAAAAATCCTGATAAACTGATGAGGATTCTGATAAATAGAAGGTTAACACACTTGCACTTACACTTTTTTAAGTTTCACAAGGAACAAGCTTAAGAATTTCTTACAGTACGTAATTTACCATGAACTCAGCTAGAAGGGAATTACATGTGACCCTTTAAAATAAAATATTTAATAACTTACTATGGCAAATATCACTACTTCTAGCATGCTTAACTGAAGCAGGTCTATTCTGCAGCACTGTATTCTTTTTCTTAAAGTCATCCAGCAACAGTGGATGGCATCATGTTCTAGCACAGCTTGCTGTTACAGTACTCCTCTCCTTTAGTATTTATGCTACTGTAGATGAAACATCATTAAAACAATATGAAACTGCTTTAACAGAGACACAAAGCTAAGATGTCTTAGAACTTTTCTGTCTGCTCCCTCTGGAGAAAAGACATGACAGCTTAAGACACAAAAAGAAGAAAAACAGCATTTGGCCTCAAGAAATTTGACAGCAGGTTTTTAGACAGAAAGATTTTTATCAAGGTCTCAAAAAACCCCAGAAGCAAGCACCACACAGATAAGAGACATTGTTGTGTGACCCTGCGTTAAAGGACCAGCACCGAAAAGTGAAGATACAAGGATGAAGAACACCAGAGACCAGAAAGGGCACAGTGTTCCCAAATCAAGGAATAAAAATAGATATGTAAAGCTTAGAGTCTGTCCCCAAAAACATTTAAAATAGGTTTTAGAGAAGAAAAAGGCACATATTCTTTGGGAATCTGCTAAGTAAGTAATCCTGCATTCCCAAACAAGGTTTTTTGGATGAGATTGAAACAGTTCTGCCAGCAGTCCGGAAGCCAGGGAGCCCCTAGAAATTGAGTCTCATACCCAGGACCTCAAATCAGTGTACAGTCCAAGTTTGGGTTTTTTTTTTTTCTTTAAAGATAATACTAAATGACTACTGATCAAACCCCTCCAGCGGAGACAAAGAATCCGGAGTTGCTGCTATCAATGGTTGTACTAAAAGACTGCCAACAAACTGTTAGAAGCTACCTCTTTGTGTTTGCAGTGCAATTGACCCATTAAAGACACCTTAAAATGTCAGCCAGTGTGCTGCCAAGAAAATGACTAAATGCTAAAGAGAGAATCTCACAAGAAATAAAGAGAAAAGCACAAGATGAAAGAAAAAAGGTAAATACAGTGTGTATCTGCAAAAATGTCATCTCGTGTTAAGTGAAAAGCTGCACCAAGTTCTAGTCCACTCTTGGACTATCACAGCCCCTGCTTTGGAAATCTTTTGAAAATCTTACTTTCTAAAGTCTTTTTTAACAGAAACCACAGATTGGAAGAGAAGTACATGCATGTCTTTCTATTCAACTGTAAGTGGAATTTAGCACACTGGTCATTCAGGACTGAAGTACTCTATAAAAATAGAGGATATCAAAAGAGGAAAAAAATCCTCGTATTTCTGAATTGAAATGTCTTATTGGTGATAAAAAAACCTCTATGAGTGTATTGCCCCTCAATGAATGTTTCACTTTTGTACCACTAACTTTAAACGTCATAGAGCATTAGGCTCCTAGATTATTAACTTCTAGAAGATACAGAATGAGACTATTCACGTCTAATTCCTTCCTAATTTTGAACAGATTTTAAACATAACTCAGTTTCCTGTTGCCACGACTTACCTTGAAATCTGATTAATAAATGGTATGAGTTCTGTAGGATCATAAGCACGAGCGAAGGCCCAGCACACATAGCAGGCAGCATCTCTCACATTGGAGCCCACGCTGCATGCCCCCCGCTTCTCATCGTATGTCAGCGCTCTCAAAATGACAGGAACAACTGTGAAATTAAAGGAGATGTACAAAAGCAGCAATTAGGACCATACAGTGAACCAAAAAAAGGAGGTAAAGAGCATTCAAAGAGGGTGGAGTTGTGTGTTCTAACAGGAAAGAAAGCATGGCTCGTAATACACACTCATTTTGAACTTGATTAGAAAGAAGAGTTGGGTTTTGATACACTATTTGATCCTTTGTCAGCAGCAGTTTATTTTTTCATTTCCTTCACATTTAATTCAATGAGAATTAAAGCATTTGAGTTAAATAAGAAGTAATACTGATATCATTTATTATCATATTGATACAATAGCCAACTTGCCCAAGGCAGCTCTTAGAAACGCACACATCAAGCACTGTTTCCTGATTTAATGGACAATTTGAGCAACTCTGAACTGAGTATCTTTTAGACAATAAAGGCCTAAAAGCCAGAGACCTCAATACAACATATGTCTCTGTGCACAGGTAATTGAGGTAGCTCCAGAGGGAAAGCACTTGCAGAGTGTAAGCCCAGTCCGAGCACTGAAACCACACAATACTCCTGAAGTGGGGAAGAAAAGAGTGTAGTAAAGTAAAGTATAGAGTGCAGTAAAACAGAAGCAAAGGCAAATTAAAACCCCCGGATTTTATCAGAAAGGCCTTATAATACAAGTACTGTTATTACAAGGAAGTGACAAAAATAAACTTGGGAAAACAAGTAAATTAAGATTTTCACTTTCATGCTTATATCCTCATCAAAGCTGCCAAAGTCAACAGTGCTCTCCTACAGATGAAAGAGCTTTCACAAACTCAAAGAATTCTCTTACACAGCTCTAGTAACATATTGCTGCAGTTTGAGAAATACTACAAGTCTGCAAGGTTTCCCACAGGGATTTCTTTTGGTACCTGCAAATCCAGATAATTTGAATATGTCTCTCTAGATGGTATGCCTTTAATAAATGAATAATGTCTGTAGAAACAATAGCCTCTAGAAAAAAAAAGAAACAATTCCTTGATTTTCTTTCTTGTATCAGGTTCATCAAATTCACCTTTTTTTCCCTAGAAAATAGTTGTCAAAAGGTGATTCCATCGAACAAGAAATGAGATCACTGAACTGTGTATCATTAGCAAACTGTACCTGATATACCTGAGTGGATATAATCACAAAACAATTAAAACTTCAATGTACAATTCATCATTGTATGCCTGCTGCTTTAAACAAAGAGATATGCACCACAACTGGAGCAGGGAAGTGTCAAAATGCCATTTAAATTCATTTTAACCTAAAAAAAAAAAGCAGTAATTATTGGGAATGACAAGATGTGACTGTAAGGAGCACAAGCACTACATGGGAAAAAAAGGCAATTCCCATTCAGGAGAAATGATACAGCAAGTATGGATGGATGGGTTTTTGGGAACTTCCCAGTTCCGAAAGAAACTGCAATAAAAATCTCCAAAAATGTTGACTAGCCTGTTTTGAGAAATGCTGCATCAACTGATGAGAAAAAATGGAATTTGCTGGTTCCACAGGAACACTACAACAGACGCCAAAGGCAATTTTGCAAAGCTGCTGCTTTTCTTCAAGCACAGGATGAGGACTCCAGCTGCCTTAGCCAGCTGTGAACACACTCATCCCTGGGCACTGAAGGCCGGGGGGGGAAAGGATCCAAAGGCAGCTCCTCACATTTGTACTATCTGTACGAAAGAAAAAACACACATGATTTTTCAATTCAGGGCATTAATTTCCAAAATGCTAGGGATGATACCAAAGAGCACCTGGATTTTTAGCGTCAGTCTAAAACAGAGATACTGCTGCCAAGTGTCTGTAATAGCACTTTGCCAGGAGCAGCAGCACTACTATTCCAAACAGCTCAAGCTTTCCCCACTGTCCCAAAGCAGGCCTTTGGCCTCACACATCTTTGATGTCCTACTGCTGTGTCTGGGACTGTGCTGCCAGAGAAACACCACCACTGTGGAGTCTGGAGAGCAAGAAGGGATAATGAAAAGGATATGAAAGTGGAGGTGAGAGAAACAGGGAAAACAAAGTGAAGTATACATCAATAAGGGCCATACACAACAATAACAACAATAAGGAAAATACTCATCTAAGGGTCATCTGCTCAAGGTTTTGTGCTATGACAGGTTGAATATTTACTGGTGAACTGTGGACTATGGGAAATACTATATAAAATTGCTACTGGCAAATATTCCTGAATTTGAAAAAATTAAATCCAGCATTACATTTCCTGTTGGTATTTAAGAATAATAAAACCCCAAAAGAAAAATTACCAAAAATTCCAAGTTTTGTTTCCTTCTTTATCCTAGGGTTACTCAAACACAATGCAGGTTTTCTCCTGCTATGGCTTCCTGCAGGGTTAGGAGAGCCTGGCTGCAGGAAGCTATGAAGGAGCACTACAGGCAAAACCATCTGTAGTACTACATCAGCTTCTGCATTTTGTATCAGTTATGCAATTTCGATTCATTGTAACTACCTCTCAAATATTCAGTATGAGCACAGTGTCATACTGTGCTGCTCTGCACTGATTTTTTATTTTTCAGATTTGAAAACATGTCAAATTCATACCTAAAATCAATTTATTAAAATAATAAAAAAGAAAAATAAAAACTACCACAAATTTAAAAAAAAAAAAAGCTTTAGAAAAGAACCTTCCAGAATAAACTGATTTTAGTTTGAAGGGCAGAGATTAATTTTGTTATTTTTTAACTAATGCACATTCTGTTTATTTAGAAGTAGGAAGACAGGAGATACAAGAAGAAGATCTGAACTGTTACTTTAAAACTTATCATTTCTTTCACACATCTCTAGGAAAGGTTTGCCATTAGAACCAGAGGATAAAGTCCACTCTCAACCAAATTATTAAACCAATATCCACCTGTTTAGGGCTGTGAACACTCAAGAGAATACAGTCACCTTTACCTGTAGCCTAGAGGTATTAATAAGCACCTGCTGCACCCCTCCCTGCCTTACCTAACAACATAACTGCAGGTTGCAACACAGCTCTTTGCTCAAGCCTCGTGAAAATAAAGAAACTGCTTCTGGCTTCAAAGCACTACAAACAGCAGAATTCTATTTCTCAGACTGGAGCCAGTTATTTTCCTTTCTGAAACAGAGATTTTCAACAACCAGCTCAGCACCTTCCTTCTGATAGACACTACACTGCTAATCAAGCAAACTTATGGAAGACATCAGACATTAAATCATAGAATAGTTAGAGTTGGAAAGGACCTTAAGATCATCCAATTCCAATCCCTTGCCATGGGCAGGGGCACCTCACACTAAACCATGGCACCTAAGGCTCTGTCCAACTTGGCCTTGAACACTGCCAGGGATGGAGCATTTACCACTTCTTTGGAAGGCCAATGCCTCATACTCTACCTTTTAAAAAGTGCCTTTAACCATATTTCGCACAAACCTAGACCATACCAGATGCCAGCAGCAGCTCTTTGTTACTTAACTTCAGATTGTCATGTTTTTATATTTATTGCAATGTTTATCATATAAAACATACAACTACAGCAATTAAGCAACCAGACAAATGTTCAACAGCAACAAAAACCTGTTCTTTAAGCCTCAGGTCTTGTCTCCACAAGAAAATTGCACAATTTCATGTCACCCCGATTTCATTTCAGACAGATTTTCACTGGATCTCGAGTTAATTAAGAATTGCCTACATTTAGTTGAAAACTAAAATATCTTAAAATGGATTAAGCTACTGTTTCCTCTTTGGTAAGTCTTACAACTGGATACGAACTGTTTAGGCAGAGAAGCCATCTCAAGTCACAAGTAATGTATTGCAAAACCTTACATTTTTAGAAGTACAAAGAATAAAAAACTATAAAAAGTAGACGTGTGCTGCCTCTGAAGGATGCGCTGTACGCAGTGGAACACCTTAGTGGAACAGCTAAGAACATCACAATTAATGAGATATGAAGCTTAAACACAGTTATAGCTATCAATACAAAGAATAGTAATTTTATTCTTCAGGTTTTGCTTCCACAAAACCAACTCGCGGCACAAGCGTCCTTGGGGAGGTTCATCCTCTTTGTGAGCCTCAGGCACAGAAAAAAAAGGGTAAACAGCCGTATCTACAGTATGGCAGCTTCCCCTGTTTTAAATAGCACACTACCACTGGCATCCATATGCTAAGAAAAGAACTTGGGCTTTTCAGTGTAAAGAACTTCAGATTTGAGACCTGTTGCTCTAACACAGCACTCTAATCCCTTTTAGAAACTGAAGCAGGTCCTAATCCTAACTTCACTAGGGCTGTTATACTAACACTTAATATATCACCAGAGATGCAAACAGAGATAATTTCAGGTTAGGCCCATTATCAGAAATAAATATTGGCTGAAAGCTCTGCCAAACTTTTATGATTTTATCTCACTTTGATACAAGCTGTCTACTTGAGAATTTATTGCTAAAGGACAATTTGATCCAGAGGACACATTCTCCAGCAAGGATCACAATATGCATATGTTGCTCTGTCTGTCAAAACATTCCCCATGTTTCTATGAAATGCCCCAAGGTCGCATCATGTAGGGAAGTGCCTGAACCCTGTCAACAGCTGGCCTCTCATCCCTGCTTCCAGGCATGACCTAGTTAGGAGTTTGCCAGGGAAGAAGGGACCACTCATACATGCTGAGGAGATACATGAGAACTGAACAGCTGAAGTCTCTGAAGCTGCTATAACTTTCTCACAATTCCTACCCCTGACCCACGGATATAAGGCTATATATATGCACATCCACAAATGAAAGAAGCATTTTCTAACCCGTGACTATGAAGGGCTGTGTCTGTCTGGTTGCAATCCCAGTTCAGTCTCTCACTACGTAACAAATTAAGGGAGTCTTTAATTATAAGATCACGTGATATTTTTTTTCCATGGACCTATCTCAGTCAGCACACAGGAAAGACCTGCTCTAGGGATGAATCACAGCTGGGCAGCAAAGGAGATTGCTGTCTGCCTCCCTGCTGAGGGAAGAAAATATGTAATGCAAAGACCGGCTTTCAGGCAGCGAGAAGGGACTGTTGGTTAAGTTGGATGTTGCCCTACAGAACTATATTTTAACTACATCTCTGCCAAAGACTATTTGATACCAGTCACATCTCTTACAGTGTTTAAAAGAAATGGATGCTGGCTCTCAATTTCCCAGGTATCTGCTTCAATAAACTAATGGCAGGTTTGAAAAAGTTCTACAGCGCCGAAATTAGTGTCAGCTTTTGAGTATGGCAAAGGGCCAGTGAGGAAGCAGACAGATCTGGATTTTGGCCAGTCTATCTCCACATCATTATGTAATGCAGCCATAAAAAAAAAAACCACAAAATCTTGAAGCACCCCGATCTAGCTAACATGGAAAAGCCTGCAGCTGACCTAAGACAGTATTGATGTGTCTTCTCATGAATGCTGAGTGACGAATATTTGGGGGATTCATCTCCCCACTCACATCCAAGGCCATACTAAAGACCTTCACATAGGTTTACAGCTAAAGGAGCTCTTCCTTTAACTTAACCAGTAGCAAACTGCAGTTTAAGGACATGAAGAAACAGGCACATGAAAGAATCCTACTAAACAAACAAATTACTTTGAAGGAGTGCAAAAATTCTGTAAACCTATAACACTGCATGTCAGAAAAGAAAAATCACCCAAGAAACGTCAACCTTCCGGCTACAGTTGTGCAATATTGAGATAAACCCTACAGGGAAAAGCCAGAAGCAATTCATTGTCATTTATTCCCTGCTTAGCATTTATACCATCTCCCAGTTGCGCTGGGGGAGGGACCTTTCCTGCTGCAGCTTCAGCAATGGCATTTAGTCTGGCTTATACCTGCTGGCTAGTGAAAAAAAACACCTATCTGTACTGTTTAAATGCTTCCTTGCCAATTTGAAAACTATTATGGTGACATACGCATCGTAAGTTCTAAACAGCCTATTTTTAAGACCACGCATCATTTTTAAAGCTCACCCGAGTACTGGAGAACAGGAATTCTGTAACCAGCCCTTCAGGTTTGGGTGTTCTCTGTTTTCTAAGAGTCCACCTAGGACAGGTAGATTGATCTTTTTTTTTCATTTCTTCCTGTATCCATGATGAAAAGTACCTGGAATCTTGCCAAAAGCCTCACAATTCAGTACCCCAACAGAAGAGACTAACACATTTCCGAAGCCTGACTTCCTGATGCATCCTCCTCCAAACTGCAAATCAGTATCAAACAACTTATTCTGGAATATGAAAATACAGAAGGTAATCCTTAAAACCAAGGGTATATAAAGAAGTTTAACAAGTTATATAACAGATTTTGAAAAAAAACTTTTTAAATCGTAGTCAAAGTTCAGCCTCTTTCCAGAAAATGCTTTAAAGCAGAATTGGGTTTACTTGGTTTTAGCTTTTTTTTTTCTTTTAATAAATGGCACAGCAAAAAGCAAAAAATGCTCTCCTCATTGTGTGGAGTTTTTCAGACTTTGGGGTTTTTAAAGTATATAAAGCTATATATAAATAACTGGAAGCACTATTCGCTGTATTCTGAGATAAAACACACAGGACTGCAACTATCAATACTAGTAAATGGGCAAGCATTCTCTGTCCCAGTTCTGTGGTAGAACAGATGATCTGGTTCTACCACAGAGCACACATCCACTCTAACCAAATTAATAAGATATTTGCAACAGAAGCTGAGGGAGTTTTCAAATTGCAGACACAGAAGTCACATATATAGATATTCCTTCAGAACTATGGCATCTGATACTGAGATTAACTGCATCTATTTGAAACCTTCTGACAGCACAAGAGCCTCCACTTCATACAAACTTTTCACCAAAAAGATATTGGGCAATGGGACATTTTTAACACATTAAAAATATCAACTGAAACAGTTAACCAATATTAACCAATGCTAACCATTCAGCAAAAATAATACACAAAATATCTGCCTAAGCCAGAGTCTTTTTGGATACTTGCTGCACTGTGTCTTACCGTTTGAAAAGGGAATTAGCATACTAATTTTGTCACTGAATCCATCATCACCTGCCAATTTCCCTCTCAAATCTCTCTCAGTCCCCTGACTTAACTGTAGACCTCAATGTCCTCTACTTTCTTGTTCCATTTTTTTGTTTCTCCTTTTATTCTTTGAGTAATTTATAAAGAGAAGAAATAAAGCCTGGTTCTTTAAGAGCTGGGTTTTGCTCACTCTCTCTATTTCTACCCTTTCCATTTATTCTGAGTTTATTAACAAAAAAAAAAAAATCAAGATTTGGATCACTTCCATTGACCCACTATTATCAGACTTCTGAATCAGCCACTACCTGTGTATCTCACCAGCATTACTGCCTTCTGTTTAAATGATGCCTTCATTGTTGCCACAGTTTAGAAAGGAGCGGGACTGCTGGATTGTTTCAGCCTATTCACTGTGAGTGGGTAAGGGTATACAAGAAGGCAGGCAGATCAAAAATAACATCTTTCTGGCTGGAATCCTCCCAAGACAAGCACCAATTCATTAAAAGTGTAACCACACGGTTCTTGCAATCTTTTTTCCCTGGTTTCCTTTTCTTACTCTTCAGAGATGCAAGATTTCCAACCTTATTTTAAAAGTATCTGTTTTCACAGGAAAAATGGGATCCCATAATGCACAACAAACTAACCAAAAAAAAAAAAGAGCAAGTTACCCTTGCCTGTGAAACATTAATAGTGCTACCACTGATTTCATTTAAGAGACCTTTCATGGCTGTAAGCAGAGGCATTTAGCAGATACAGCTGTAACTATTCAGTGGTCAGCAAGCCGTTGAGAGAGTTTAAGCCCAGAACACTTTTAATCTCACCACGGACATATTAAGAACGCCTAGAAAGTTTCATGTTCCTATATATGACACACCTTATTAGCTAGAAAGTTTATACTATGCTGTCATCAAGAGAAATTTTAATAACGTCCTTTCACAAGCAAACCAGAAATTCAAGTAAACGAGGATTCTCTTGTTTGTTTAGTATTTATCCCCACCCAATTAAATAAAAAGCCCCTATAAATAATAGTCTGAAGCCTACAAAACCACAAATACAGCAGAAGACAAAAGATGTGAAATCATACCGAAACCACACTGAAATGTAAGTTTTTGGCTTTAACATATGCTGTAGAGTAAGAACTGTTTCATTTAGGAGCACTGCGATCCCAAATATAGAAATTCACCCATATACATTATCAGATCATAAGATTTTCAATGAGTTCTGGCCATTTTGCTGAAGAAAAAGAAATAAAATAATAAATAAAAAAATCCCTACATCCAAATTTAGCTGCATCATCCGTTCCAACAACCGAAATCTTACAGCTAAATGGAAACGTGTAACTTCCAATTTAAAAACATAACAGGTCAAGAACTGCAACATTAGAATTTTTAAAATGGAATGGAATAAAGTAAAATATCACATTTCACTTGCTACTTTATATTCCCCACTTTTAAAATGTACAGAAATCGTAGACAACAATCACACAAAGCCTTATAAAACTTGATATATTGTAAAGAATAAATAAAAGCTAAAGGTATTTTGAGGCTAGGAGTATCCATTAGACACCTCACTGCTCTCTCTGTGAAGAGTGGAATCACTGCAGCACAACACCAATTATGCCCCAAAGAACAATGTGCAGGACTGACTTCATATATACTTGAATTGCACAAGGCACAATTCAGGTCCTTCTAAGGGATTCTGTGAGGAAGAATTCATGTAGGTGAGCAAACTGTCTCAGAATCTTAGATGCAAGTCTTAAAATCAAAGCAGAAAAGGAAAAAAACATTCTGCATGAAAAACACTTTGAAAATAGCGAATCTTAAAAGGCAATTATAACCAGAGCATCAAGCAGAAACTGAAGATACATTTTGCATCTCTGTTAGAATTACTGGCAATTAAAAGAATGATTATTAACACCCCCTCCTTATAAAGAGCTCACAGTTTTGCCTACAGTCTCGACTTCTGATGTTACTGACTTCCCCCAAGACATTTCACTGCCCAAGGGGGAGGATGGGAACCAGAAGGAAGATCACCCTAGTTCCAGGGCAAACACTAACAGTACAGGCCACAATAATATCTGAAAACATGATCTGCAGTTGCTATTAACTGCTGAGCTTTTATTCATTTCCCATACAAATAATTTGCTCTAGTAATCATGAATAAGTGGCTCACAAACATCAGCAAGGTAATCTGCCCAGACATATCTCCAAAGTCAGGGACTGGAATCGGTATGAAAAACAAAGGTGTATTTCAAAGGTGTTAATTCGAAAAGTATTAAGACTAATAACTATTCATATGGGATAGAAGAAAATAATTATGAGAATACTGTACAAGAATCATTTAATGTTTTAGGGCACAGCATGAGTTACAGCAATTATATTCAAATACATTTGCCCCCTTCTGGGAATGATATGGAATAACCTAGTCCAAACATGCTAATACATATAGCAAAAGCTGTGGATAACTGCAGTTCAAATGACCACAAAAAGGAAACAAGGACTTTCAGGAACATTTAGCTTAAAGACACACATTTAGATACCAAAGATGACAAAGACAGAAGTGAGTATCGCCAGTGACACAATTCTAAGAGGTTTCCTTTTTATGGCAAGCTAAGCTTCACCATGTCTATCAGTGATCAACTACAGGAGACTATTCACGTTTATTTATGATCATTCTTCTTTCTTGGAATAACTACACAGTTCAATAATCTGTAAAGCATCTCTAGAAAGAGACAGAAACACCGGTGATGACTGGCAACCAGAGGACGTCCTCTGGTACAGAGTCCTGACAGGAGCTAAAGCCAAAACAGCCAAACAACTCTGTCACCAGGGCCACTCTTTGTGTTAGAACAGAACACTAAGAATTATCTGATTAACAGAGGGTTGATAACTGACCACAGCAACACTTGGCGATCTTTCATATACCTAGGGAATAGAATTTTGAAGGGCAATAGGAAAATAAAACTTAGGTAATCAGTGTATCAAGAATAGGTTAAGTTTATCCCATTGGTATGTATGGTCTCTGCTAGGGACATTCTGTTTTTCAGTACTAAAGCCGAGCCAAAAAAATCTTATAAAAACATGAATAGGGCAGTTTGCAACATTTATAGAATGGCAGGTTTATGCTACAGTAATTAAACCTATGAAACCCAACTGCAGCGAAACAACATTTATTTAATACTGAATTTTAAACAGAACTCAGAAGGAAGAATGATATTTTGCACCAAAGAAGATAGAAAATTAAAGCTTCTGCTCTCCAGAGATACAAAAATAATCTTATTTTTAAAAAGGCAGCTTGAGAGAAAAATATCAATAAATCCAAGTTTTACTGTGTCAATCCTGGTGTTCCGAGTTAATCTGACTTGTGCTCAGAGTAAAAAGGGCGCTCCCAATAGATGACTGGGTTCAGTTTATCTAATCCTCCAGATACAATTATAATGAGTAACAAAAATAAGCGATGAAACAATATCACTGCAATCAGGCTTTATAAGCATACACAAACAGGGGCTCTCATGTTCCTCTTCTGAAGTCCACCAATGAGTCTTTCTCCCCGATCTGAATTTTTTTATACCATCCAATTCCCAAGAAAAGAAGCGTTTACCTGAGCTGTTCTTTCTCTTCCCAGTTCTACTTTGCCCACAGCTGATTTCAGCTGACCTAACAACAGCAACTTCCAGGAAGTAACTACATTACAAACATTCTTTTCCTTGGGTCAGTGCAGCAATTGGACATAATGTCTCCCCTTCACATACCAGACCAGGGAAGGGGGACAGGGAGAAGGCAGATTAACACAAAATCAAAGTTCAAATACTGACTGCCTCTTACCCCAGTTCAGTCACCTACATGAAAGGAGTCCTTCAAAAGCCAGAAATTGCAATTTTCTTTTAAACAAAAAAATCTGATTTAATTCAAGGAAACCACCTCCACCCCATCACATGCAAAAAAGAAATTTGATTGTGCCTTCCTTTAGCTACAGACAACATAAACTGATTCATATTTGCAGAAAAAAAACCATGAAGACAGTTATGTAGACTGCTATGGCACAGAAACCTATGGAGACGGAAGAAAGGCTGTTCACTACCAACTGAGGACTACAGAATAACATCTGTTGAGACAGCAAAGGACCTTTCTCCTTAGGACCTTTCACAGAATGCAGACATTGCAGGATCTTTCTCTGCAGGTAACATTTTCTGATATACTACTTTGCTTCAAAACATTTTACAACTAAATGGAAGAATGATGGACTTACAAACACTCTTGCTATTATTTCCTCTAAAGCCAAAGGATTTAAAAACAGATAGTAAGATGACTTCTTTTTACGTTTTTTTTATGTTTTACGGGGTTTACAACACTGCTGAGTTGTGTTACTGCAACGTAATTAAATAAATAGATAGACAGATAAATAAATAAATAAGCCACCCTTCTACCTTACAGGCAGCGATTGCTTGGTGATATGTGAATTGGTGATATGCAGAAGAATATTCCAGAACTGGAAATAGCATTGGCATAGCATGAGAAGACCAGTGGTCTATGTACCTACATAGGGAAGTACATGTCCATACAAGCCATCCCACCAAATAAAGGCCACATCATTAAGATTATTTTTCAGACACTGCTTTAGAGACTGATTTTGAAACAACTTTCACACGCTGCCTAAACAGGTTCTGTAGGGACAATTTCCTTAATTTTCACTCAGAGACAACACTTTTGCCAACTATAAAATTCATCATACTTCTCCATTTAAAAGTTTCATTAATCTGCAACTATCTTTATATACAGAGCGGCAGATTAAACAAGAGGGCTGCCATGTGCATCCAGCTGAACTGAGCAGTTCTGAATAGGAATTTTAACATCTCAGTAGCATTAGAACTGTTAGCCAACCCCCTTTGCTTTTATATGCAGCAACAGGAATGGTTTTTAGAGAGAGAGAACTATCAGAATATTATCCTTTTAACAGCCCGTATGCAGAAGGTTATTATTTCACCACACAAGTCAGCAATGTCATGAAGCAAATCCACTAATAAATTTGTCACCTATAAATTTTAACTAAAAAGCAACTAAAAGCAAGTATTAGCACTAATGAGTGGATGATCGGTTGTCTTTCTCCTTTCACCACTGAATGTCACAGTTCCTAAGTAAACATGTAGACATGATAATCAATTTCTTACTGAGGTGACTCCTTCCCAGTTGCAGGATCTGTACATTTGACTGTTGATTATAGGCAAGCTTTGGCAGGTTCCTGTGGCAAGCAAGCTTGGAGTTAGTTCAGTCCCGCCTTCGGAAAGGAGACTCATGAAGGACAAAAAGATTTAAATAAAAATGGAGAGGGGGAGGAAAAAAAGAGCAAGAATATTAAAGCTACAAAGGCATTCAGTCAAAAAAGGTGTCTCCAACAAAAGAGTTAAAGTATTATTTTTAAGCTTTGCTACCCCCTCTGTACAGTCAATTCTGCTGCTCATGAGCCACTTCCATGAAAGCGAAATATATTAAAAGCTCAGTATGTTACTTAAGCCATTTTTGACCCCACATTGCAGACTGCTACTAAGAAGAACAGACACTACAGTTTAGAATAAAACTTGGGTTGTTGGAGGGCACAAAAGCGACAAGAGCTCTCTTCGATAGCTTAGATGCTGAGGTAATGCTGAATGAAAGCAGTGGACGCAAACAAATGAATCGTAGCTTCGGGCTGGAGTAATATCAGGTGCATCTCTACACCCCGAGGGCTCAACTCCTACACTTCTTAAGTCCCTCCCCCTGAAACAACCTCCTGCAGTTTCACTTAGAGATCAAGCAGAGAACAGGTAGTTCTCTCTCAGCAGTGACAGCTCCAGCTTACCAACAGCGAGCACCTTGGAGGCTTCCAACATCTATGTAGCTGGTAAGTACATTTCTTTCGAGTATTTTTTTGTTGTTCAAATAAAGTGTGTTTGTGTTAACAACTAAAAAAGTAAACCAGAGGTGGTCATTTTTCAGCTGTCTCAAAAGCCTGGGTTACTCCTAGCAGGTGCATTTACTGCACCAGTTTAAACTTTCAGCAGAAACTTTCAACAGGAGAGGGGAATATTTTAGCTTGAGAGAGGAACTTATTCTTGTGAGTTTTTACAATAATTAACTCGTTGGTGAAAAGTGTTTTAAGCACCTTTTTTTCCATAGAGGAAGCTGCTGTATAATATTGAAGTATGACACGAAATTGTACTGCTTAAAACTCCTGTGCTTAGTCTGCCAAATATCCTTCATGCATTAGGGTCGGGTGAATCTGAAATGACTGTCTGAAAATAAGGTACTCCAGGTTTGATTTATTATTTTTTGGGGAATTAAGAACAGAAAATTGGATTAGAGTTTAGAGTTATCCTCTAATCAATTAAAGTCTATTAAGATACTAAATTATTAACTTAATATTGACAAAGATTTTTATTTCTTATTTATCCACACTGCCTAACCAACGTATTTAGTCTGTTCCTGCGTTCATTCACACACACACAGACCCAGACCATGCGCGCACCCACACACAAGCACGCAGCCCTCTTCGGTCCATACCTTCACCACACACTTCCCTTCCAGTCCTCACCAACCCACTCCTCTCACCCAGATTTCCTCCTAATTAACAACCAGTTGCATTAAAATTTATCTTTTAGTTTAAAGGAACTGGAAGTTTAGAAGGGAGTGGTAGTTAATCACTGGAAAATCTCAGCTAGAATAAAACTCACAAATCTTGTTCTTGCAACACTCTAGGTAGGTGACAATGGCATGTCCTTGAGTTATGCAATAATGCCACATCACAATATTTTAATTATAGTATGTCCTTCAGAATGTTCCACCCCAGTGAGTACTCCTGGTCAGAGAGATCAACATCACCAAAAGGATACTGCAATAATAATGGAGTGTGCATGACAAACTGTTACGTAGTTTGCTAAAGCAGTGTCCTAAAAAGAAATATAATTACCATCCCTGCTTGTAATAAAAGACATTCTGAAATTTCCTCTTTGATCAACTGGGCATCTTAAACAATTTAGACTACTTAAAAACCTAAAAAACAACATGCACATATATATATGTACATATATGTGTGTGTGTATATGAATATATATGTGCATGTGCTTGTACACTTATACCCACGTACATTCTTGTTTATATATTTATACACAGACAGGCATTCTTGTTTTCTGAACTTGTGAATATGTTAAAGGGAAGGAGGTAGCAACAACATACTTTAAAAAACACAAGGAAGAAAACTTGCAGCTCTCAGTCTCAGGTTGGAAAATGCTACAGACGAGACAGCCAAGAGGAGGTACAGTGGTGACAAGAACCAAACAGCTACGACAGCCTCAAATTAAAGCAATATTATTTCAATGACCTGTTCTCAATAAAATCACAAAAGAAATAACACCACTATATTTCAAAACTACAGAGAGAAAATTGTTATAATATATTACTATCTGCATTTCTAAAATCAGGTATAAGGAAATAAATTCTCCAGCTAAAAATAAAAATACACAAGAAAATTATCATCCTACTACTGAAGAATCTTCTCCCATTTTTAAAGGCTATCACAAGTTTAAGAAAAAAAGTCACTACTTGCTGTGATTTTTCTTTCTAATAATAGATACTAATTTTGGTAACACAAACCAGACATTGTAACATTATTTATATAGAGACAGTTTTAATTGGTGGCACCTATTTTAAGCCATTAGTGTATTTTCCAGCTGTATGTGGGGGATAAAACTGTTTTAATTTCTTTTTTAATTATGAAATATGTACCTCTGCCAGATACTCCTATGTTTTATTTAGACTGCAAGAGAAATTATCCTTCTCGTCTGGGCTAGGAAATATTTTATTACTGGCATTTTTAAACCATGAGAAAATAATAAGGGATTAAATAGTTAAAAAAGAGAAGCAGCACATTCATCTGGCTGGCAGTAGCCTAAGTTTACAAACGGGTAAACACCCTCTACATAAGCTACTCGTTCTACACCTCTCGAGTCAGAGCGGCAGATTCTCAAGCTCTACTGTCCGCATCAAAACAAAGGAAAAATGACTAAAAAACCCTGTTGGAATTCTCCCTTGCTGTACCCATGGCAAAGCAGCACCAATGCTCTGAATTTCTACAATTAAAATCTGCAGCAATGCATTTTTTTCTTATTAAGAAACGATAGTTAATACTCTGTTCAACAGGAATAACTTGACTCAAAGTTAAATACCAAGTACAAAGTCAGGGTGGGGGGGAACAAGACACACAGGAATTTTCATTATTAAGCAAAGGAAAGCTAGCAGAACAAGAAAACCACATTAACATCTCTTTATTATAAGAGCTGCACCTGAATGCAAATTTGGACTGTTATCATAAATGGTTCACCTAAGAACGCAATGGAGTTTTGACAACAGTATCTTTTTTTTTCACGAATAATTAGTACAAGCACTTCCAAGAAGATATAAAGAACAACAGGTACAAACCGACTTGACCGAGCCCATTACAAACTGTCCACGTTAGTTATACATCCTTAGCCAAAAAATAAATGCAACAAGCACACTTAAAGGAGTGAAAAAGAGCAGTTCACTTTCAGGACCCCCCCTCCTCCACTTCAATATTTTAATTTATTTTTATTTTTAAAGTATTAATCTTTCAAAGGAATCCTGGCTATCATTATTTAAAATATTTTTTAAAGACTATATGGACTCTAATTTATTCAACCACCTTATTGTTGCTCAATAATTCAAGGTTTTTTCATAGTCATGGTATCTATATCCAACTCAAATAACAAAAAAAGCCTTCCTAAAACCTGAAAAATAAGTTACTTCTCTACACATTCCTTGTTCTTTAGGCTATAGCACATTTAATCATTTGTTAATTCGAAGAAAAAGCTTGATTGTTTTTTCTACTTCCAGAACAGCTTTGCAATTTTCAGGGTGCCTTCACAATCGCTATTTTAACAAAATTAGTATTTCTATGACATCAGAAACAACATTTAATACAAATTGCTAGAATTACTATACCTGATGAAACAAGCAGCAATTCTGTAGCTTTGCCTTCAGTTTTCATAATGTGTTGCATGTCATTTTCTATGAAATAATCTGACTTAAGAAATGCAAAAACAACTCCACTTTTAACTCAAATCTCACAGCATGTAATTACCAGGAATTCTTTTCATAAACTTTGTATTTTCATACTACTACTAATTCACACTTCTATGTAAAAAACTTTCTTTTTATAAAAAAATAAAAAATATCAAGCTATCTAGTCACTCTTACAATTAGTATTCCTGTAGTTTCGGGTAACACAATAGATACAGTACGTGGTTTTGCAACAGTCATCATTTTGATAATGATGCTTATAGTTCATGATGAAATCATCAGTTTTTAGATCTCTGCCATAACACATCCTATAAAATCATGAGAACTTGACTCTGAGAGTTTCTCACGCCTTCAGAATCAGTGAACATAATGGAACAAGCTGATACAAGCCCTCCTGACTTATCTACTGAGCAAATCATTAGGCTGCATGAAGTATCCACAACCTCAGTTTTTCTGAAGAAAGACAGATACCTCATTCCCCTATAAATCAATTACTGCCAGACTTTTTTTACCTGAATTACTACGCTTGTGTCTGTGTTAAGTATATGCAATATGTAAGGTGCTACGCAGCACAGGAATGTGAAATGTTTTTATCACGCAGAAGATTCCATTAGTCAGATATTGCAGTACTCATTTCTCTTAATTGAGTTAGGAAGAGGAAGAAAATTGGTGTGGTTTTATCCTTCGAGAGATTGGGCACTTTTGAGGTATCCATTGAGATTAGGCTGTTAGGAAGTGCCATGACAGGTAAAAGAGGGGGTTGGTCACTCTCTTAAAGAGCCAAGTCAGCTACTACCCATGTGCAACCGATCCTCTCCACCCTCCTTGCACCAAAGCCGGAAATTCCCTCTGCTCTCTCCCCAACCGGCCCGACAGGCTTGCCCCATATCCAGCTGCTGCCAGGACCTGCCTCTTCTCATTCTGCCCACCTCCACTTCTCTCTCAACAGCTCCACCTAGATTTCTACTTTCATCTTCTGAATAAATGTTCCTTCAGTTTTCAAAGAAAACCCCTCCAAGCCAGGAGCAGAGGCAGGTGATGAGCACTGCTGAAAACTAGGCCACCTCTGGGACTGTGCTGAGGTGTGGAAGGACGTCAAAGTTTAATGAGAGTCTATCTGAAGTCTGGCATCTAGCACTTTGCATAGAATCATACATACAATGGCTTGGGTTGGAAGGGATCTTCAAAAGCTCATCCAGTTCCAACCCCCTGCTATGGGCAGGGACACCTTCCGCTAGAGCATGTTGCTCCAAGCCTCATCCAACCTAGACTTGAACATTGCCAGGATGCCAGGGAGGGGGAATTTGGGGGAAGGAAAGAGTTGTCCCTTTTTCTATTTGTTTGTTTGGGTTTTTGCCTGTTTTGTGAGGTTGGTTTTGCTTTGATTTGTTAGGTTTTTGCACCTTCTTGGTTTTTTAATAAAAAAAAGGCCACAACACACCATATGTGATATGAGGGGGAATCCAGAATGTATTACTTTGTATTTACTTCCAATGTTCCACTAATTTTAAACTTTATGTTACAGTTCCTGCACTACCAGTCGCAGAAGTATTGGTTTCCGGCACCCCGTCTTCCCTGAGACACCACAGGAGTTGGCTTCCTCTCGTCACCTGGGAAGAAGGATTCTAGAAACCAGAAAAACTGGAAATATCAAGAGGCTAGAACTGTGGCGAGCTAACCACAAGAAAGTTTTTCTAAAGAACCATTACATTTAATTGTTTCAAGCAGAGAACAAAATGAGTCTTCTCAAAGAACGCAAACCAAAGAAGCCTCACTACATCCCAAGACCACCAGGAAAGCCATTCAAGTACAAGTGCTTCCAGTGTCCCTTCACCTGCAATGAGAAATCCCATCTTTTTAACCATATGAAGTATGGCCTCTGCAAAAACTCAATTACTTTAGTGTCAGAGCAGGATCGTGTTATCAAGTGTCCAAAGACTAGTTCCTTGGAGCCCAAACAGATCAATCAGCTTGAATCTACAGTCAAACCAACTTCTTCCAAAGCTGTCACAAATGGACTGGCAAACCTCGATTCAAAGCCTCAATATCCTTTTCCAAAAGAAGATGCCAAGGAAAATGTTGAATTACAAAACCAGGCAACAAACACAGCAATACAAGGACAGAAACCTGCAATTCAGAAGGAATTAACCCCCGCCAGTACTACAGCAGAAAGCGCTATCAGCATGCAGCCCCTTTTGGACAGCATTGGCAGGCCCTCAGCTTTCGTTCCTGTAGGAGAACACAGAGATAGTAAAGGCCCAGAAACCAGTGAAGTATCTGAAATTATATCACTCTCTAACAAAAATTCACCTTTTCACACTAAGTCTGCATTTCATGCACCAAGTCACCCATGGAAAGCAGGTTCTCCTTTCCTCCCAGAGTTTCCACATAAAGTTGCTCCCACAAAAGGCTTTGGTTCCATTTCACCTTATATGCAACCGATGATTCCTGAGTACTCACCCCATTTTTATGAGCATAGGCTGGCTATCTACACACCATACTTGCTTCCAGGTAACTCAGAGTGTGAAAGCTCCGCTCTGTCTGTCTATGGCACACAAGATCAAAGACACTTTCTTCCACACCCAGGACCACTTCCAAAACCCATAAATCCATCAGCATATGAACACTATCGATTGTTCCAACAATATCATTCCACTCCTCCGATACCATATGGATTTTGTAGGCCAACAGATCCTGCATTTTACAGATTTTCACACGTAGCTGGTATTAACAGAGATCAAAACTCTCATCTAATGGAAGAAACTACCTTACTGTATCCAGCTTCTTTAAGCCCATCCCAACAATACCCCCTAAATTCACATAAAAAACAAGCTGATTATGAAAAAGAAATGACATTACTGCATGCCAAAAGTAATTCCAAAGATGATCAAAATGAAAGAGAGAACGCCAAAATGAGCCCTCTTGCAGGAAGTGCAGCGACAGGCTCCCCTGGCAGACCTAGCCCAACCAATTTCACTCAGACAAGCCATATATGCGAAGGCTTGTTTGACCTCTCTAACAAGTCATCTTCCACATCACTTGGCAAGTATGACCAACCAGAAGAAAACCTCACAGCCTTCCGACCTGTGAGGAAAAGCACTGATCAACCAACTCTACTTCAAAGTGTGCAGACGCAGCAAGAGAGAGGAGATTCACCTACCAGGTAAAATAACAGAAATCACTTTGCAAATCCTTGTCAGATTTACACACAAGGGACACAAAAACGTTGATGGAAACATTCCATGCAATGCCCCTAAAATATATTTAAATTCAGACCATTGAAGTAATTTGTTTTACATTGACAGTGTAAAACACAGTATAGCTCCCAGTTGCTACAGTGAGCAGACCACTCATTCTCCCTAAATGTATCAGGTATTTCCCATACGATTACTATGGATGTGTTTGTGTATTTCAGGGAATTACCTGCATCCAATGATGTGTATATGGTGCAAGGGACTTGGGGGAGTTAAAGCAGAAACAGCAAAATTGTCAGACTTCCAGCCCAGATTGTTTTCTCTTCTTCCTGACCCTTTCCTCAGCCCCAATTTAAAAGAGTAACTGATGGTGAATTCTCTTTTCTCGTCATTTCTTTCAGCATTAACGTCACTGATGAAGATTCACATGCACAGAACGAATGCCAGAACAATGAAGGCTCATTGTCCAACACAGATGAAGACACAGGGATAGCTCCCCTTAATCTTTCCAAAAAGGCTGATGCAAACACAGGACCTACTCATGAGCATACATACAAAACCACATCCAAACCAGAAAGTCAGAGCTTTCTGGAATTGCAAGACATGCCTCTGAACCTCTCAGTAAAAGATTCCTGTAACACAGTAAGCCTGAAAACGTCATTCCACAGTCCATCTCATGATAATGGTGCCGCTACTTCTCCAAGCAATGAAAAGGAAACCTCCAGAGCAGAAGCATGTAGCCCCAAGAACCCTACTAGCAGTGCCAGTGACAAATCTTTCGCAGCTCATCGTAATGAAGCTCAAGACTTAAGAATAATTGACAGCTGTGATGAACAGAAACAAACAGCAGCTGTAGCTCTCTGTCAGCTAGCTGCATACAGCCCAGGCAAAGTTAGACTGGATAATGAAGGACAAAGTCCTCAGGACAGTAATGCTTCCTGTACAGAAGCTCCTCTTAATTCTTCTGATACTCAGGATACTCAGTGCAATCAAAAAGCAAAAGGACAAAAAAGGACAAATCAAAAAGAATCAGCAAAATCACAGCAAGGCACTAAAAGAGTAAGGCCAAATGACTGTAGCAGAGTCTTCACTTTAAGGAAGAGAACAAGAGTGTCTTAATACTTCACTTTCCAATGAGTCACAGGAGGTAGTTACCAGCAGCACCATTTAATTTCTACAAACCGCCTCTTACTGGGTTTGGTTCCATGACAAAATACATTCAATCGCTCCCATGTAAATAATGTTCATAATTTTATATTAATATTTTTAAGTAACAGAACCTTCCCTTGTATAAGCTCAGATTTTGATGAGTGAATTTTTGCATTCATTACTAAAGCCAAAGTACATCTGATGGGGTTTTGCAATTGTATTAATGTAAAATAAATTTTACAACTTCTTTTCTTAAAAGATGTTTAGGCTCTAGAAACAATACTGTACAATAACATACTGTCATAGTCTTTTTCAGGCTGAAATTCATTTAATGGGGTTTGGGTTATACTGTCTCTTTTTCTTAGAAAAACTTTTTATGTCATGGTGCAGTAGTTTAAATAAGCTTAAGATTAAACCCGGCTATTTAGAATTTACTGTAAAAACTGGTTTGTGTATGAATGCATTTTCCCATTATGCCACAATACAAAACACCAGACCAAATTTCACTACTCAGAGGCAGACGCCAGTTTAAACAAACCGATCCAAACCTTGCATAAGCAAGTTTTGCTGATGTCACCTAAGAAAAAGATTTAAGTTCAACCAAGGAAAGCCTGCACCAATCTAACAAACACAGTTTATGTTCATCTTTAACTGAGCTGCTCTGAAAACACTACTGAAAAGTTGAAGATCTAAACAATTGAGGTGCCTCATCTTTCTCTGAGGTTAGAGAAACACTGGGCAATTTTCAAACTCTAAGCCTAAAAGGTTATTTATATAATTTATTTCACCTGAGGCAAACTCTTTCTGGTGAAGGTCTTATTTCCCTGTACATGTATCTCTAAATTATCACTCTCAGTGTGCTTCTACATACATCCTAAAACTATTTTCTGCTTCTATACCTGTGTATATAAACTTGCAATTCTTCAAATAAATCTGTGAGCTGTACTTCAAATATATGGCACGTCATTAATGAGCACAAATACATTCATTGCACCATGGGTAACACGTATCTTGAAGAAAAATCAGCAAAGAAACTGCTAAATTTTCAATTTACAAGTAGAATTTGGCATGGAGTATCAACTCTACAAAAGGAGCTTCCTTCAGTGAAGGAAATTCATTATACACATTAATTTTCAGCTGTACTTCAGCTCCATATGACAAACCTCACAATTCCCTCTGCCTTAAAGCTGCTGTCCAGCTCACCAAAGCTTCTACAAGAGTTTAACCAAACCCAGGCTGTTGCACTGTATACACACCCCATGTAAATTTGCACAGTATGAATTATCAGTCTAAGGGAAACAAACCCAGACTTATTCCCTCAAAACTATAGGTATATATTTCTTATGATTCATTATTCAGATAAGAAAACTGCCTCACCTGCCAAAACACTACTAGTAGGTATAAACCCATGTCAGGAAACTGAGCTGTATTCAATGCGGAGTTCCCAGAGTATTTGCTTTTCATAATTTTTTGTGCTATGGTGGTTTGATCTAATAGCTTAGCCCAAGCATTGTAGGAAGTCTCCCATCAAACAGTAAATTACAGGGGTTAAGTTTCTGAGCTAAGAAACAAGAAAAGAATAACAATATTGATGTTTAATTTTATCTTTCATAGAGGAAAGCTTTTCTTAGAGTATCAAAAAACAAGAATATCAATCTGAGATAACAGGAAAAGTCTGATAACCTCAGATTACAACAGCAAGCCAGTAAGAAAGTGTGATGTATGAAGCTGTCCATAGTAGGAGATAAAGCAAGGAGAAAGAACTTTTTTCTAGGCCAAAAAAAAAAAAATATCATTAAAAAAAAGGCCATTAAAGCAAAAGGGAAAAAAGGGAAAAGGAACCATGTCAAGTGTGCATGGCTATTCTGCAGCCCATCTGCCCAATGATAATAAAGGTTTGACTCTGATGAAGATACAACATTATTTGTCGTTACCAGTTATACTCTTCACTAGCTGCATCCCATTTTATGTCCAAATCTTTCCAAATTCTAATCTACAAATTCAGACTACCCTCTTTTACTCACTGTTTGCAGTATCGTACCTTTTTGCCTCTGCATAACTCATTCTTGAGTACCAGAAAACCAAAGGAGTTGCAGCTCAGCCAAGATAATCTCTGACTAGATTTCTTACCCATCTTCTTAGACAATCATTGTTGGAATTCTTAGCCCAATTTAATTAAGAAACTCACAGTTTATGTAAAATCGTTTTTCTTTAGACCTTCATGCCTATCTCTTTCCAAGAAAGACCTTGCTGCCATAGTCATATTCTCTCCTATCTCAGGTTTCAATTCTTCCACACCAGTAGTAAATAAAGGATGCTAATACTACACCATTATTAATCTACCAATATTGAAGTACCACAGAAGTAACAGAAGGCTACATTCCAGACACTCTCACAAATTAAAAATTTGCATATAAATCCATGTATATTAAGATGACCTTCCAAGGCAGCAATATATTTTCATTGCATCTCTGTAGAAGAAGAAGGGTGTGCAGGATACACATCCCCATTCTACAAATACAAAATACCAACTTAAAAAGTGAAGAGATGGCTTCACAGCACAGCTCAATTCACTCACAGAGCCAGCAGTCACTCATGTTGTCTGTAGTCCTACACAACATCCAACTTGCACAGAACGTCCACTTTAGATTTAAACAATTCTATTACAGGAGGCTATTCCAATTCCTTGATAGATTAGAGGGTTTCTTTTTAACAGTTTCATCTTTATTATACAAGGGCAAAAGTAACTGGAAAAGGAAAATGAACTAACAGCTAGCTGTTCAAAAATTGACGTGCAAACCACATACTGGATTGGACATGAACTCGTTCCATGGAGACAGAATAACAAACTGTATTAAATACCGTATTTTACAGTTCTCTCTACAAGTCAGCAGATCTTCAGAATACAAACGATCTGGCAACCAGATTTACCAGGATGAAACACCAGTTTTGACACAGTTTTGAAAATCAGAGCTCAATTTCTGGGTATCTACACAGGACTAACAGATGAGATCAGAACCATCTAGCCCAAAATACTGCTGTAAAAGTGCCCAACAGTGGATGTGTACTGCTAAATTATGCTTTTGTCATTTCAACTCTAACAAAAATTGACCAAAATCACTGAACAGAAAACTACTACTTCCACATTAACATCTCTATACTTCAATACATGTTGATAGACACAGAACACACAAAGAAACAACTCCTCTGCCCTGTTATTTCTCTTTCCATCCTGGTATTTCAAAAAACCATTACAAACTTACACATTCATGTATAAATTACTCTAAATTGACCTCTGAAATTTATTCAGAAACACACAGCATAAGTTACTAACTTTAAAGTGCAAGTTAGTCATCAATTAGTTAATATAGTCTACTTAAATAATGACACTGACACAGTATATAGACATGCGGTATTATTTTTATACAACTGTACAGAGAAATATGGGAGTGAGGAAGAAAGAAGAAAACCCCAAGAAACTAATTTCATTTTGGAAAGAAAAATTTATTAAGCATATAAAGGCACACCCAAGACAATGCTTTAGCAGAAATACCTTAAACATCCCCATAGGTGTATTTCTTTAGAATTCAAAACTACAGTCAGTAGTAAACGAGCAAATTCCAGTCTAGTGCCACACATTCAATATTATAGATTGTTAATTCATGAACTTACTCACATTCAGCAACTACAACTCACCATCTGAAATTCGGGAAGGGAGTAACAATCCTCTTCTGCCTAATTCAGCCAGAGCCAGGCATCCACCGTGCCATGCATTGTCTGTTTCCTGGAAACTAATTTTAGAACAAAGACAAGTTTTTGTTAAGACCCTTTTTCATGGTCAATTCCTAACATTTTAGAAGACACATAACCCATATTGGCACTGTGATATAAATCCTGTTAAGACTTCTAAAATATGAGGTTGAAAGTACTTTCCTATTTTGTGCAATATAAATACTGCTATAAACATTATCAAATAAGCAAAACCCCCATTTACCAGCAGAAATGCAATGTTAATGGAGAAGAGTACAATACCTGGAAGTCATTCAGAAAAGGAAAACAACTTTCTAGAACTTTGGCAAAAGACACAGATTTACAGACATTCCCAAAATAACTAATTTAGTGCCAAACACAGTCTTTAACTAGACAAAGAGGTTCAGGTGACAGTTTCCGATAAACACATTGTATGGGCTTATGCAGTGAGCAAACTGGTGCTTATCCACCTTTAAAAAACATCAACCAAACCAGAGCAACCTATAGCGAACACAACCAAAAATACCCAAAATGGTACACAAGTTCTGGTGGACTGCCAGATAAAGGAGTGAAAGGGAAAAGGCTGCAATGCTGCATGACTAGACATGCAAAAAGCTCATTCTGTATTAAACTAGGAATAGGAATCTGAGAATAAAATGCTGAAGAGACAAACTAGGCCATATCAAAGCTTCAGCTCTGCCAGGACCCTGTCTCTGACATGGACCTATAGCAGATGCTTAGCCAAAGACGAAGCACAAAGGATCATTCCCTTATTAACCTCCTCCTCGCTTCGGCAGTCTGCATGGAGACTTCCCAAGTCAGAGGTTGCAGCCAGAATGTCATATTTAATAACCTCTGCTGGGTCCCTCTTCCATTAATTCCTATAATCCCTTTTTGAACTCCCTTTACACTTTTGGCTTCCATAACATCCTGTTGGCAATGACTTCCACAGTTTAATTATAATTGCCTGAAAATGTACTTCCTGATGCTACCCAGTTCTCACCTTATGAGGAAGAGTGAAGATTACAATTACTCACGTTCCCTCTTTCTATTGCATTTAGAATTTTATGTATTCCCATTATATCCCTGTCATTCTTCTTTCCACTTGGAAGAATCCCTATCAGTTAAACCACTTTTCAGGGGTTCAGTTTTGTTATCTCTTCTTCTCCCATAATACCTAACGCTTCCTTTGCCTTCTTTTTTCTGACAGCTGCTGAGCATTCCACTGACATTTTGACAGAAGTATTTGTGTTTTCAAGGTCTCTTTCCCACATAGTGATAACTGGTTTACAACTAAGCTGCCTCCTTCCCTAAATGCATTAGTTCGCACTCACCAGAGATTGTATTTCACATCATTTACTGTCTACTTACTTAACATAGGCTTGTATCATCAGTTGATTTCCTCACACCATTGTTCACCTTTTTTCCAGGATCCTTATGGGTATGTTGGACAGCATAAGGAATCATCCAGACCCCTATGTGATTGTGCTAATAGTCTCACTAAATTGTGAGAAATGGTTACTTATTTCTTCCTTGTCTGTCTTTTAATCTATCTACATCTAAGAAATCCTTTAGAAATCCTTTAGTCTTATCCCAAGAGATACAACATGCTCTGATGAGCAACTGAATTATTTTGATTTTGATCTCTAGATATTTAGTGTAAAGGGTACAGAAGAGATTCCCTTTGTCCTTGTCTACATTTGTTCCCAGGTGTTTCTGAAGAAAGCAGGTCACTCAATTACTGGTTGGATTACTCATCCCTACAACTTGAAAAACAAGGAAAGAAAACACAGCGAGTACAGGTCTTTGAAGCTCCAGGGATAATTGAGATCAGCAGCACCTCTTAAATTAATCACAGTAGCACAGTGGAAGTATCAGCAAGGCAGATACTTTTCTTATAAGTTTTTAAGACTTTATACCTTTATTTTTTCAATGTGTCATCCTTTGAGCTGCTATTTCTAATTTGTACTCACAGCCAAAATGAGAGGACTTTTTTAAAACAGCTGAGTGACCAACTGAACATCAACAATATTTTTTGCCAACAAAGAAATTATTTTTATTAACCTACTCTAAAACACTAATTTAGATCTTAAAGCTCAAGTACTCAATGCAGACCTGATGACCAATTTGATAGGAAAAAAAAAATAAGCATATAGTACTTGTTTAATACTTTAGTCCTTCACAGCTTTATATGGACGTAGAAACAAGACACCCAACAATAAAGCGCACCAAAAGAACATCCTAGCAGCTATAGATGAAGCCCTTAGTGACACGGTTTATTGGCAGACATGGCAGTGCTGGGGTAAAGGCTGAACTTTATAATCTCACAGGTCTTTTCCAACCTAGCTGATTCTATGATTTTATATGTGATCAAACCAAAGCTTCGGCTAGCACAAAAACATCTCTGACACACTGCACGCCTTAAGTCCAGTATATGAACAAGCATATCACAACACTCTCTGCAGTAACAAGCTTTTACAGTTTAGCTATGTGCTCTGTGAATAAGCACCGTTTTTTCTGTATTCCAAACCCACCACCTTATACTGTAAGGCAATCATTTCCATGACATTCAGGATTTTACAAACCTTCATTATACCCCAT
The DNA here is from genome assembly GCA_039877255.1 of Loriculus beryllinus. Lineage (NCBI taxonomy): Eukaryota > Metazoa > Chordata > Aves > Psittaciformes > Psittacidae > Loriculus > Loriculus beryllinus. The sequence goes on from JBCJKH010035665.1 coordinate 35,094, forward strand.
TTACGCATCACTTTTCCTACATGTTTTAGCCTCTCCTCATTCATTCATTTGAATACCATTTCCAGTTCTATTATGTTTCTGAAGATGCATCCAACACTAAAGACATGAGCACACCAGGAATTTTTAAAGCAACAAATTAATGAGTACTTTTTATTCTCCCAAAGTTCAAATTCAGTCCTTCCACATTTCATTAATATGGAGTCAAGAGGAAGGATTAGGAATAACTTCTTTATTGAACACCCTCCGCGCAACTGTGCCATAAAAAAAACTAGGAACCTGGGGAAAAAGTAACAAAATTTGGGGTTTTAGATCTGCCTTTCTAACTGTTGCAGATTATTTCATATACATGTAAAGTGTGCATTAAGATTTTTTCTTACCTAAAACAGTCCAACAGAGACCCAATCACGTCATCTGCTAATTCTTTGGGAAGTCTTCCAGTTATTCTGCCAATTCTACAGAAGATAGAAAAGGGGATGGGGGGAGAGGGAAGCAAACAGTGATTCATTATTACTGTACTTGATATACACTGTAAAAAATTTAGTTACTGGAAGCTTACAGTAAGATTGGATGACTTCAAGATGGTAATACACTGCCTTAACACCATTACCCTACAACAACAATCTCAATCTTGAAGCAAAAGCTACACAGCAGCAAACTTAACAGAGAAATACAGTTTTTAAAGTGGAAGAGGAAAAAAAAAAAACAACTAAACATTTTGAAGAAATGCTATTTTACACCCATCAATTCAAGTCTTACCCAGATTCTTTCCTTTTATTTCTATTCTATCTGAAATTTTCCTGAAAACTAGCACAGATTCATACTGGACAAACATACAAACATGGCTGTGTAACATCAGCTGTGTTAAAGCCATTTGAAGTAATTGGGAATATTAACAATACACAGAAATTATCTATCTTGGATTACACCAGACTGTATTTCTATGTTGTTTACTGTAGATTATTAGAGTAACCATAAGAAACCTACCCTTTTGCTGCAGACCACCTGACAATAGTGTCTTTGTCTTTCAGTCCAACCAACAATTGCTCTGCAGATAATTTATTTTAAACAAAACAGATTATTCTCATTTAACAACAGAAAGATTAAAACTTCCAAAATTCATTTTCCTCTTAACATAAATGCCTCTTAGTTTACATAAAGATACTTCTAAATACCTCTCTTTTTCACATCAGGATGACTTGAAATCAAAGAAACAAGGAAAGATGTCAAAATCATTTTCTAAAAGAGAATTTGGTTTGAAATTTCAGGTACTGTGGAAGATGCAGAATGGAGCTCATGGTACTTTTTCCAGTGGCTCATTAGATTATTCAGTTATAAAAGTCTTCTGATGCAATTTTTGTCAATTACAGCACATCCACCACCAAGCTCGCAGAGCACCTGCTATATGACCACACACTAATAAAAAATGCTGTTCCTCTGTTACTAAGACATCTTAGAAACGTCAGCTATAATTCTTTAGCTTTCATTTAACACAACTTTTTGTTTTGTTTTTCGCTATGTATTTTAAGTCATCCTTTCATCTGTGAAAGGTTCAAGTTCTCTCTTTCATACTATATTTCAGTAAACCCATGCCCCAATCCCAAAAATGCTGCAGTATTGAGTTTCTGTTTGAGATGCAGAAATCCAAATCATTTGAAAAAATGTAGTATATTTTAGTCACTTGCATAGACTTAAACTTTACAGTTTTTCTAATTTTTCACTTTAGCACAGATACCCACATGACTTTCTTAGCCCTAAGATTGTTTTTCAATATACGTTTAATTTGCAGGCATTAGAATAATTTTTATTCAGTTTTTACACACCTACAACATTTTCAATCTCTCCTGGAATGTCATATTCCTCTTCATCATCAGCTTCATCAGCAGTAACTGTTGTCATTTGACTCTGCACAGCTGAACCCTGAGCTTGCAGATTGGCAGCTAGAGATCGAGAGCCACGCTGGTATCTGCACAAGGAATGGACACATTAATTGATTTGTGCCATTGAAGTTCCAACTGAAATAGGTGCATCCTGTCACAAAGCCTGCTGATCAGGTTGCTACACCTCCCAGTGTACAGTTCTCCGGTTAGTAAGTGGTTGCTTTAAAGTATCCCACTCTCCTCCCTCTCCTCCTGACCCAGTTGTCTCTTTTCCAAGGTAAGAAGAGCTAGACTATTTAAATGTCTCTCCCTTTCCTGTTTCAGTATAACCTATTTTCCACTGCTGACAATAGAGGCAAAATTCCCATGCCATAAAATCCTCTCCAAAACTTAAAATATTAATAAAATCAACTGATTAAAAATTGGCTTGTAAATGTTAAAGCAAGCTTAGTACTTTCTGACCAAGCTACAGTCGGATATTTAGCCCATGGTGTAGATACATTCTTAGAAGAGATATGCTTTACATATTAAACTGACTTTTGCCATTGGGCATGGTACACTCTCCACCTAAAAGAGAATTTTCTATGCCTAAGGACGTTCTCAAAAGTTGGTAAAAGAAACACAATACAAATAGTCACCAAGGGAGCCTGCAATTTGAAAATATCAGTGCGAGAAATCTAGAAAAGACTTTGCCCTCTGGCAATAAGTAAAACCAGACACCAAAACCTGACTAATATGCAAAACCAAAGTGGGATTGCAAGCCACTTTTCCCCTGTGAACCTCCTATCGAATCAGGGTAGAACTATGTAATGGAAAAAGTTATGTTCACTCTTACAAAATTGTACTAAATCAACTTCAGCAACAAAGGTCACTTTCTTCCCATCTAAACCAAGTTATGCATTATATAGGAACAGGCTTCTGCTTGTGTAACGTGCAACATGAGAAGTGAAAAAGATTCGGCCTGTCCCAGCACTGGTTTACTACACCAAAATGGAAAAAAAATTACAGGAAACTAAATACAGTGGAAGCAATCTACTTTTTCCAAATAGTGCAAATGAAGAAGAAGTTCATTCCCAAGTAACACAGGGATTTCTTTCTTTCTCTTTTAGGGGAGGTTATGAGGACAGGACAGTGTCAAATCCATGCATTTAGGTATTCCTTGGCTTTTTGAGTGCTTCTGGATTTCATTTTTTTTTAACTGTTTCAGCTTTAAACTAACCTCCATTTTGCTACCTTTGGTTTCACAAATGTCAGTCCAAGTCTCTGAACAAGTTTCATCCCTAGCTTGCGAAGAACCATCTGATTACTTTCTGACAGCTTGCAGTTATCAAGACATTCAAGTACAGTAGCAGCTGTAAAAGAAAATAAACATGCTATAAAACCTGAAAAATCTCAGTAAGAACATCAGTTTTGTAAAGTTTTGAAAGTTCCTGATAATATTTAGATTTCTAAAGGTATTACTAAGATGCAAATGCCTTATTACCTACTTTGTAGTAGCTCTGACACTGGTCAAATAGTGGTAATACTCTTCACCTACCAAACAGGAAGGATTGCTTTAAGCATTACTTTTGACTGTGAAAATTATAATGATTCCTAGGGTATTTATGTCTCTGCTTCTCACTGGAAGTGACATGTTCCAGCATCTTTCAGGGTTTAAGAACTGCCAGCAGTGTAACAGAATCAGGAGTCAGAAAATCTAACTCACTTACTCTGCAGCCAGCTTCAAGACTAAGAAAGTCTTCATTTATTCCTATTCCCTTTCCTCATGTATTATTTTCAGGCAGCACCAACTTAACTGCTCTGGCACAGGAATTTTTATGACGATGAATGCCCATAACCATTTAGACATGAGAAATACTGTGTATGTATAAACAGTCAGCAACAAAACCTTTCATTTGGGCACATCAAAGGTAACGAAATTATGTGTCCAGCAAAGTAAAAAAAAACAAAGAGACAAAAGGAAAATCCTGGATTAATGAATATAAAATTCCAGGATTCACAATTTTCATACAGAACAGATTCCTGTTACAAATAAAACAGTCCTCCTGCATTTTCAACCCAAAACAATTAATGATTGTTTTGAAGGCTGATCATTAGTTAATAGAGACCAACAGCTTGGGCTCTGAAGGACAGTCATTCTTGCTATAAGCACCGTAAATATGGATGCGCACCAGCAAAATACTCTGCAACCTCTTAACTCCAGTCTTGGAGCAGAGTTTTCAAAACACTCCAAGATCAAAGGCATAACAATTGTTCCAAAGTCTGAGAAAATGTAAGATGTGACTTAAAAATCTCCTCAGATTTTAAAAAGGCTTATAATTTATCCTGACATACTAAAATGCTAATAGAATACACACAGACCAAAAGGTAAAGGCAGTAATAACACCTACTTTGATACCTTCCAACCTGGATTTTTATGCAGTTGTAAAAGCTAGAAATTAATGGTTTAGGAAAAAGAGAGTGCAGAACATCAATATTCACAGACAGAAAAACAATAAGAATAACAAAATATAAACCTTTTCCAAGTCCTTCCAGCTCTTGAACCACTAAAATATCTACAGACCCATGCAAATGACTTCAGGACTAGTACTTATTTTACAATAAAGTTCTATGTTGCAAATGATTTCAAACAGTATCTTCCTTTGTCATTTGTCTGGTTTTTCCTATATGATCCTCAGAGCTGTTAGAACCTGTTATAATTAAAAATCTTCAATACTTTTTGTCTCTCGCATCGTCCCAAACAGTTTCTGCCTGAATATCTGCCTCCTAGTAATGAGGATTCTACTTTTCCTATGATGGATTTATTCACTGTTATGCCTCTGATTTTTCTCCTATTACTCGACTTGTAACTATTTAATATTCTATGTGCCGCAGGCCAAAACATCTAATTTTACGAGCCCGGTTAGTGCTGTGAGCCAAATACCTTCTTTCCATATTGATTATGATTATTGTGTTGTATAGTTTGCATCTTTTAAGTTACATAATTTTGTATTATGCCATATTTTATTTAGCCTGTTTATTATTCTGCCTGTCAGTCCTATTGTTTTTTAAGCTTCCACAGAGCTGTCTGCTATTTCTATGTGATGACATCCCTCAATATTTGCTGTTTGTTTCTGACCAGCACATATGTCATACCATTCTGTTTGTCCTACTATCTTATCTCCACATTTACTCAGATCTTGTGTATTTTGTATGGACGCGTCTGCATCTCTGACATATTAACTGGGAGAAGTGAACTGCTTCCCCCACAAGCCCTAAGAAGTTTCTTCTCTGAAGTCAGAATTCTATTGAGTGAAATCACAAGCTGCATTCTAAAGCAAGTTTACATCACTGCCTGATTCCTGTGAATAGCACAAACCCTATTTCCTGGTGCTTGGATAAGCTTCCCAAAACTTACAAGCTCTTCTGTAGTGTTCTGTAGTTAGCCATCATCTTTCTCTGCCTCTCTTCACTGCTATCATTAAAAAACAAGCTAGCATTTTGTAGGCAGCTCTGACCATATTCCAGGACATGAATGCAACTCCAACATGCAGCTACACTGTTCAGAAACTTCTGTGCTCTCCTTCTGGGTTCCTGTCTATTCCTAATTGCATCCACCATAACCTCTCTCTGGAATCACTACATGATTCTAGCTGGGTCCCGTACACAGCTGGTTCTTTAAACCTGGGTTTTCTGAAATCCTGAGCTTATGCTGAAACTCAAAATTCTTCTGCACAATTTCCAGCAGCACGGTGTATAAAACCGATCTATATTCTAATGAATTTTGAAACATATTTTCCACCTCTTATAGTCTGCATGTTCTGTGTTCAGCTCTGTATTACAGCAACTGGTCAATCCTGAATTCTTTGATGAGCTGTTCCAACATAACATTCCACACTGGCTTCTGCTTCTTCCTCACTGTCATCCTTTTTCTCCCCCCTCACTTTGCATGGTTCATCACTCCCCTGTTGACTCCGCTCTTCACAGCACCCCTTGCTATCAGTTTAATCTTTTTTTTGTTAATTGGAATGGCTTAAAACTAGGAATCATGATATTACAAACTTACCATATGGTAAACAGTCTTCTCTTTTGGCATGTTTAAATAACTGTGCCTACAATTAAAATAAGGAAAACAAACATGAGACTATAGAGATTCTAAAACACATTCTATCAAATACATAGTTCTAAAATACTTTATGCTTTTGAAATAATCAGTAGTGGTTACTAATTTAAACTGCATAAAAGAGGAAGAGTCTCACGGATCAGTTTTACTTCTTTGTAAGTCAAGGATAATGCAGCTCAGCCTTCCCCTCCCATCCACACAATCATGTAGGCAAGCCAACTCAGGGAGCTGAGCTGGCCAAAAAAAATCTAAAGAGAGAATGAAAAAGGACAAAAAATGAGAGAGGGGGAAAAAAAAAGGGGAGGAAGCCACTAATTTTCAGCCAGCTCAGCTTTCTGAATCACCCAGCTCAGTGCTTGGTCACACAAGCTCAGTGCAGGTGCAACCACAGCACCTATTATCTCAAGCAGCCCATGTTGCTTTGAACCTCTAAAAAGTGAAGCAGAATTTACAGAACATGAATACAAGCAAAAGAACCAGGGGAACTCTAGGTCCTGTTTGGGACTTCCTGGCACTGAACATCTCCAAGTTGAAAAAGCCTTGGTGATGATTTATTAAACAAGCCAGCACACAGAACACATAAAGTTTTTGGTCACCACATGAGAGGTGAGCATATATAAGTGGGTGTAGATATTAGCAGCAACCACACAGTGACAAGCAGGACACGGTCCAGACTAAACTGCTGAGTATTTTATCCTGTTTCCCCAACAGCTTTTGAGAAATCCATGTTAACCTAAACAAACCCAGCCACAGAAATTTCTGACTGCAAGCCTGCTACAAACATACGTCCAACAACCTTGAATTCCTGTGCTGAAGGATTTACAGAAGAGCAAAAAGCTTCTATAATAATTTTATATATAATTAAATACCCCAGAAATACTAAGCCTCAGCACTACAGCGAGACAAATGAACTACTAACACCTGACAAAAACATGTTAAACATTGGAAGTTTCCTCAGTTCACTCCATGCATCAAAAACTGTGTTCAGTCACTTCTTTTTCCTTGCTTTGTCATTAACCAAAAGAAAAACCCTCCACAATAAATATGCCTAGGAGTTAAACGAGAACAGACTTACCTTAAAAATATGTACTTTCTCACACATACCAAACACACACATGCATCCTGTACTGCAGGTGTGGTTAAGAGCAACAAAGGCAATAAAAACACCTTCAGGCTACGTACCCATTCTAGTTTGTTTTGTTACTAAACTGCATTTTGGGATCCTAAATTAGCACTTCTGATCAGCTCTGCTGCAAGCTATATAGGGGAATTTGATAATACAGATTGAATTTTTTAAGATTTTTAATGGTTTTACAAGTAACTAAGCAACTGTAAGGCATCCATTAACAATCGACATTTACAAAGGAGTAATGCTACAGAACTACCTCAGGCCCAGAAGAGCAGCCATCAGAAACAAATATCAACATGAATGGTAAAAATATAGCACAGCTTTTCTCAATACACCATACCAGTATCCAAACAACAAACTATTTTCCAACTAACACACAACAAAACTCTGCTTGTGTTATAAAGCCTGAAGATGACAGACACTTTACAGATCTTTGGTATAACAGCAAATGTAGAGTGCCTCTAAAAGTTTTCCACCTCTCTGCTAAAACATGCACAAACTCATTTCTTCATCACGTGG
>JBCJKH010035666.1:12792-28206 GCA_039877255.1 Loriculus beryllinus
GACGATCCCCTACTACCTCCTCTATGTATTTGTCAGTACAATAGTAGTAGTAGTAGTATTTTAGACTTCTATAGTAAGAAATCTTAGGAAGATCAAGGAATTATAAATCATTTTGAAGTTTTGCATAACAAAAAGCGGCTTTTATTCAAGTGAAAAGGTGGTTATGAGGAATTAAGATACTGAGAAATCAGCTTTGGAAATAGTTTCTTTGTATCTTGCTAAGTAGGACAGATAGTCCTCATGCATTTCCTAGTTCCAATATAATTGGCATTCCAATGCAGATTGGACCTTCCTTTAGAAGGTTGGGATTTTTAAAGATATAGAAAAGACTAAACTGATCTTGCTTTCAGAAAAGAGTTTAGCAATTGTGTACATTATAAAGCTGACGAGCAACTAAAATCTTTCCAAACCAGCATGTAATAGGATATAAACACTTTCCTAGGCTACAAAGCATGGTAATTTTCAGACATTTATGCTGCCTTCTGCTTAGTTGGCAGTGAAGCCACAAGCAGGTGACTGTTGAGAATTCTTCAGACTTACAGAAACTACATGTAGAGCTAGCTGATAGCTGCCAGGAAGGGTGTTCTTAGCTTTTGTACATTAATGTTTAGTACGTGCTCTCAGGAGCTCTTCAGAGATTCAAACATTAACTATTGCTATGAGCTGACAAACATTAAGCTAAAACTAGTAGTTTGTGAGAAGTTAGTTCTGGCCCACAGTCCCTTGCTTAGTATCATTTAAGAGGCTGCACGCATTAAAAAAGAAGAACCAAAATCCTCTGTATGCACATTTTCTGAACATTAACATGACAGATATGACAATCTATCTGGGTTTAAGTCTTTGGGTCTCCTTTATGTGCACAAACTTGCTGTATTTAATAATACATCCCTTAAGCAGCATGTATCATTTTAGTTAACAATGCTGGTAAAGTTTCATTTGGACTTACAACAGATCCATATGTATTCATACATTTTTGATAAAACAAAGGAAACAGGCTTTTGATGTCAAATACAGGAATGGAATGAATGTGGAATGGAATTGGTGCCTTGCTCATTAAATCCAAAGGCACCTGCTGTATTATTATTTGGCTGTAAACCAAAAGAAGAATGGTTTACTTAAAACTGGAGGAGGGGGGGAAGCCACTTAAATCAAATTTGTACAGCTTTCCGAAAGTTACTGGAACTGAAGTAGTTGGTGATGTAATGTATGAAGTCAAAGAGTATTTTGCTATGCTGGAGAAAACTAATGGAAACATTCACTTGGGGTAAGACAAATGGTATTAAATGAGAAAACACACCATGAATTGCAAATGGAGCTGAGTTAATTTGTTGCTACAGTAGTGTTGCCCTACTGTTAAATGAAGGCTGTGTAATTATCTTGCTGGCAGAGATAATGTCAAAACCTCATTTCTCCTTACATGCCTCATTTTTACATGAGGGCTAATTGAGCTGGAAGGTGACAACTGATTATATATAGCTATCATCAGGTCCTCTTGCTCAATTTGCAAATGATGTTATCTCTTTTAAGTGATGTTTTTTATCACATGTCAAATTAAGGCATTAAAAAAACTTTTTAAAGCTATTTTAGCAATTTGTAGCATTGCATTTCTGACACTATTTTATTTATATTTTTCAGCATTCATTAATTCTTCCTCTAAGACTCCCGACATCCATTTACTTGCCTTCCTTACTTAAAGCACAGAGCACATGTACCAGTCACTTTTTCATTCCTCTTGATTGTTATGAATGAAAGGGCCCTTTTTAATCCCAAATATAGTAAGTTTGCTTAACTTTTCTGTTGGGCTTCTTGTTTTTTAGAAATACCATTGAATAATTTTTGTTAATAAATGTCTGAGTTAACAAATACCAAAATTTAGAGCTTTTCCTTATGGTCAAAGAAGCCCAAGGGTGCTGTGACAAGTAAAAACACCATTACCTCTTGGCTTCATGAATACCGAGGGGCCACTTTACTTTGTCAGTGCAGAAGTGAAGGGTAATGCCATTTAGGCTGGCACTTCATGGTCTGCTCAGTCTCTGCTTTACCCATAGGTGCAGTGGAGTCTCTTTCCAAGATCTCTGGGGTTTTGACTCCAGCTACCTTCTCAAAACCAGTTTATTTCTAAACAGCTCATTTTGCATTTCACTTATGTAAAGGAGCAGCCTGGACTTCCATGCTCCTGCCCATTGTTTGGGAATATTGTTCGTAAAATGTATGTTATGTATTTAAGAAAGAATCTAGTCTGAAGGCATCTTAGTATATTGACTACACTTTACCCTCTCAGATACAACTTGCACTTAAGTGAAATTTGGAAAGTTTGATACCCTTTTAATGACTGCTTTGTGTTTCAGAGCAGTCAGACTCTTACCAGGAGATTAATTATAATCTAATCAATATTTTATAAGAAATGCAATATAATAAAAGATTTTAAATTGTAAAATGAAAAACCAGACTCAGTGTTGCATTAAATAAATTTCAAATATATACTTCTAACTGATTGAAGATTAATAGCATGAGACCTTCTTGTTTGCTAAACCCCTATACTTAATCAGGATTCAAAGAAAATATGCACTTCTGTTCTTGGATCTTTTATTAAACTTAAATATTTTTATATTTTTAAGTAGATTTACTTCTTCATTGGACATGAAGTTCAGCCCTGACTTAGCTTTTAAACAAGTTAAATAATGATTCAATACTGTCTAAATAAACAGTCTCCTATTTTGCTTTATACTGGGCAATAACAGAATAAAGCCTTGCTTTGAGATGGAAAAACCCAAAAGGCACATCAGTGTTCTCTTATACCGGCATGCTTTGCACACTATTTGTATGTTGTAGTGTAGGAAAGACGCTCTTCTTTATTGGAAACCTCATGCCTGAGACCTTAAATCATTTTACTTTACTAGATAGTTCTGCATTTGGAAATTAAATGATGCTGCTTAAAAGAAGAAACTGCTCCAAGACAATTCTCTCTTGCTTGTCTGACATCAGAGAAACAGAAAATCAGAGAGCTTCTCCTGGATGAAAGGAGTTACTTGAAAGTGAAGTGCGCAAAACTATCCATGATATTTTAATAATGTTGGGTCATGTTGAGTTCTTTATAATTTAATCATTTGGTGTATGTTTGCACTTCTGTAGGAGACTTTGCTGGAAAATGCCTTTTTAATGACTGACTTGAATCCTGAACTATTTTTTTAATAACCTCGATGTTCATGTGATAGTTCTATAGATCTGAGAGTGCACAGTAAGTTTGTACTTACTAAATTCTTCATAAATAGAGCACAGTTCTCCCTCATGCAATAGAGCAGACATAAGAAATGAAGAGATATTCTAATATACCAGTATCAGATAACTTTTTGCTTGGGTTTAAACAGCATATATACCCATTAACTAGGTCAGACTCATATTTTGTTTTCTAGAAGCCACACCTTTTGAATGACTTCTAGGTAGAAGCGTTTCTGCTGTGTTTACTCACTGCTTACTCTGAGATCCTTGTTAACCCTCTTTACTGATGACCTTCAGCCCACCTTAAGCCTGAACAGAATTTTAATATCTTTCCTTCATCAAGCTCTAGACTAAAACCTTGACTTGTTCCCTCTTGCCTTAAAAGACTGCCTGTATTCAACAGCAGAAGCATTACTTTTGGATTCCATGTATTGAGTTGTAGGGGATTTAGAATATTGTGGACGCTATAGAAATTGGCAGGTTTTCCCAATAAATTTCTTCAGTTGCTAATAGAAGATATATATACCCATGCTTCACAAGATTTACACTTTAGATGAAGGTAATTGTTATTATAATGAAAACAGTGAATATTGGGAGAATTGTAACAAACCCAGAAATTAGTTCAATAAGTAGTAGGAAGGGAGGAGCTGATGAAGGAACCACTGGTGTTCTCTCAGTACAGCCTTTCTCCACTTGAATATTTACTTAGGAAAACTTCAGCAGTGAGTAGCCAATTTCCACTTTTAAGATATTTATGCAGTAAAAAACCCATGGTAAAAATGCATGATTCTTTGCATGAAATTATTGTCTTAAGCTACTTATTTTTGATTGTTTTAACATTAATACATTACAGTGTTGTTTTGTAGCCTTAAGAAAGCTGTCTGATAAGTACATTCCCATTGTACTTAACATTGATTCTTTATAAATCCATAAAATAAGTTTTAGTTTACAAATACAGAATGCTTATGACTCTGACTCACTGGATTCTGAAGCAGGTGTAAAGTTCTATTATGTTGTTAAAGAATTAGAACTCAGGGATGCTCTGAAGCGTGCGTACACCATAACTACAAACAAAATCTTATTCCAAAATGTGCAGGATAATGGTTCCAAATATGCCAGGAGTAGCATTGGTGGTGTTCACTGCAGAGCTCTGTGGATGTTGGGCTGCCCTAGCTGGTGACCTCATAATTTCCAGAAGCAGGTGGAGGTGGCAATTATAGCTATGGCCACTATCTTGAACCTTCTGTAGTAGGTGATGAATTGTAAATGGCTAGACCCAGTGCACAACAATAAACTCAAATAAATCTTCAATGTGTAATAATGACAAGACTGAAAGACTGGCAGTTATAACAAGGCTGCTGTTGTCACCCACTTTACTGCAGCCTTGATATCCATCATTATCAGCTGGAGCTAGCTCTAAAGTCGGACAAGAAGGTCTGAAGAAGGATGAGTTGTTTGCGCTGAAGCGTCCAGTAGGTCCCATCTGGCAGAGAGTAAATGGGATTTTTTTGCCTGTTCACTGGGCCAGAGCTGTCCATCATTTTGGGCAGATATCTGATCACTTCATGCTGTGGGACAATATGGCTTTGTGCTGTTTGGTACAGCAGTGGCAATTAAAATAACTAAATTTTTCATTTATTTCAAGCTTCTGTTTTGCCTTATCCAAAGGTGATTCTAAGAAATTGTCTTTACATTGCAGAGCATTGTATTTCTTTGAGTCAGGAAGTCAAGTTAGACCAATGACCAGCAAGTTACAGAAAAACTTTAAGGTGGTGAAAATGGTTTAGAAATACATGCACAATGGAGGTTTTTGTCTGTGTTTTCCCAGTAGCACACTTTACAATACCTGAAAATATCAAGATAGAACCCAGAAATTGGTGAAAATGCAAAAACACCATAAAAACTACTACAGAAAGAACACTAACTTGTCTAGCCTGTGGCAAGTTACTTGTAATTACTATAAATCCTAATTGTCTTAATGCATCTTAACTTGGTACTTTTCTCTGCTAAGTACATCTCTGCTGGGTTTACATCACATGTTTAGCTTTCAAATGTATTTATCAGACAAGCATGAAGGATTATTCCAAAAAATGTTATACACCAGGAATAAACTGTGAAAACTGAATAGAGCTTAGTTTAACATGGCAGCTTATCTAATATTCGTTTGATCTTTAGACTTTTCAGTGAGATCATAGGATTAATCAACATAACGTTAATCAGCAAATCCCAGATTGATTCCCCCTGCCTTAGAGGTATAGTGCTTCTTCAACAGAAGACAATTGTTTATTGAATATTAATTTATGAAGGCAATATAATTGCACTTTGTAAATTTGTTTTGTGTTTCTGTTTTAAGATACTTAGTTGCAGGCAGAAAGATCCCATTGATTGTCAACATTTTAAAAGAAAGGTGATTTTATAAAAGGTTAGAATTCTATAGCACCTAGGATTGCAAGCTGCTTAACAGCAGTCTCTTCTTTTGAGCTGTCTTGTTCTGCATTCAGGGGACATTCTTACAAAGCCTAATCCTGGCTTTAAAAGATTCAAAGTTGTGAAGTGATGCATTATAGATATGAAGAGTCAGGTGTTCTTTTAATTCTAAGATTATTAAGTGCAATGGGAGAATATTATTCTAGCTTGTATGTTCTTCTATTTCTATTTCAAAATTGTGAGATTTTATTATACATGGTTCAGCTGTGTGATAATAGTTATTTTACAACTTTTTAATGTTGATGATGATGATTAGGCCATAATGCAGGTTCAGTAGCTGATGACCAGGCCAAATGACATACCATCATTCATGTTTTTCTTTATTTCATAATGAATCTTTAAGCCTGAAGGCATCAGACCCATGCAGATTTCACTGCACTTCAGTGTCTTAATGGAATAACAACTTACAAATTTAAAGTAGCAGCATATTGTATTCTATCTCTATAGACTTCAGTTGAAACAGCAGTAGCCACATGAAAATATATGTCAAGAACACTGTTTTCTCATATTGGAATTTAGGCAATTTGTTTTCAGTCAGAGAGCTGTTTCTAACCTATTTTTGGAGCCCCTCTGTGGCCTGACCATACGTTCCAACATAATTTATGGTGGCACTGTAACATATGGACTTTTCATCATTGTCCCGCTGAAATCCTCTGTTGGACATGGATGCTACCCCCATACACAAGCTCCCAAGACAGGTATTTTAGAGTACTATTTAGTTTTGTGTAAGCCGAATTCATCAGTGTGTCTGGCATCATGTCAGCCTAGTTCTGTGCTTTTTCTTTCTGAAAGCAGTAAGGTAGTTCTTGTGTGTATTCTATCTGAAAACTGACAAATAAATTTGGGATTTTTTAGCAAATAAACTGATGGTGATTTAGCAAATAAACTCAGGCAGATGAGCCTGAGCATCGTGAGACCCCAGAGCTTCAGTTTCTCATTGGTAATACAGAAACAGAAAATAAAAGTAATCCTAAACCCAGGGCACTGTACAATTTTAAATACCTAGAACAGTAGGAGAAGGGAGGAAAAAGATTCTTTCACAAATAGCAATACCTTATGTTTGCAATGGGTAGGTTTTATTTCTGTTGCTTTTGGGTAAGATTGGATTGCGTTTTGAAAATGACAGCATGAATTGAAGGAAGAGGGAAGACAGCAAGGGGCAAGTGTTGGAGAAACAAAGGCAGGATATTAAAATAGAATGTGAAGACAAGAAGAATGTGAAGACAAGTCACTGAATATAACTACATTGAGAGAAAGAAGAGGAATTCTTTTAAAAATGCTTGTTTTATTTCCCTAAAGGAGGCGATTTAGCAAATTGCATGCAGGTGATACAAAGAATTCTGTGACAGTAACTGGGGAGTGTGAAGTGATATAAATACTTACAGTTACCTAGTATTTATTAGTGTAGTCTGATACCTTAAGAACTGTTACAGAAATCTTTCTCCATATACCTGTGCTTCTTAAAATCTGTATCTGGCCAAATTGAAGCATAACTTACATTTGAAGAAGGATAACTTATATTTGAAGGGTAGTTCTCTTTATTCTCTACTTTTTTTTCCCTTCTTTTTTCTGTGTGTCTTCATTTTCTATACCTACTAAATCTATGAAGTAAGCACTGTTTAGAAGATCAAGTATTGGGATTGCTTTAGCAGCAGTAAGTTTTCAAAAGGTGCCTCTATTTTTCTGTTGACTAATGACCAACTAGTTTACTACTAAGAGGATAGCAAGGCTCAAAAGATGTAAACACCTACAAACTACACTTCAATAAATACTTTTTTGGTTTAAATAATATAAAAATAATAGAAATAGGACGAAAAGAAAGAGATGTTGTTTAAATAATTTGTTCTGTTCCTTATTGTCATGTTCAGTGCATATGTAGGTCACTGGACATTTCAAGGTTAGGCCAAAAAGAAGTCGCATACAGAAATGCACAGAATTAGCAAATGTAGAGATATGACTGAAACCTGATTTTCCTTGCAGAGCTTAGGTGTTTGAAGCAGGCTTGTATGCAAGTTACTTTCCTTTTTGCACACTAATTCAAGAGTTAGTGCCTGTGTAGCTGCAAATGGGCTGGCTTAGAGTCATAGAAGTGTGACACTTTAGTTCTTTTCCAACTAAACTGTGAGTGCAAGTCATATCTAATTTTAGAAAGAAAAATAGTCTGGATTGATGCCTTTAAAGGAGCTTCGAACTTTCCTATATAGTTCTGATAATCGTTCACCATCAAAAAACCTCCACAAAGAGCTCCACCAATACTCTACAATTACTTTGGCATCAGAAATCTGAACTACAGTACTGTTTAATTGCATCAGTGCATGCTTTTAGTTTGTGGTGAAGTTTCTTTGTTAATATGGCAGAATCAATTTTACATGGTATCATGCCAATCCAAGAATTAATTCTGTGTACTTCTGCTTTGATTGTTTTGTTCCAGTAGTCCTTACATTTAAAAGGCAAATAATTCTAACCAAAGAATAGATTGAAATAGTTTTGGTAGTACCTCGTTTGACCCATTTTGTACAGACATATTGCAAAAACACCTTTTATAATATGAGCATCTCTACACCAGGAGCTGCCTTGAAAATGTAGTTTCATTATAAACTTCAGACTTTTAATTAATATATGATATTTTTAATTACGTGGCTGCTCTGTCATTTCTACTGTTCCATTTGCAGATAGTTTATACTAGAAGAAAAACATTCTATCATTTGATTATGTGACATGAACTGGTTATTCGGGTGTAATCCACAAGATAAATTGTGAAAGCCTCTGGAATCTCTTAAAATGGTCTCTCATCATTTCAAGCAAAGTTTTTAGAAAGCCTGTCTAATTACACATGATAATTGTATAATTGCACATCTTAATCATTATATTTCTTCCTTAGCAAGTTATATGTATTTGCACTAATTATACTACCAAAATGTTTAATTACTAAATTATAGTTGCTTATTGGGTGGGTGCTTTAATCTGCCAGGTGAAAGCAAGTTTGTAGCTAGCATTCTACAAACATAGTTATGTTTGAACTAAATATATTTAACATAAAAATGATGGTATAGTATTGTGGTGGTCTCACTTTGAACATAAATAACTGCAGGGTTGTCCAAGAGAAATATTTATCACAACGCAGCTGAAGGTGGGATAGGGATATACCAACAGATGGAATAGTAGAAAGAATTTGCAGTATTGGGTTTCAGTTGTTACAGCAAAACACAAACAGTTTTATAACAAAATGTTGTTCATAATTCCTCTTTACATTCACTCTAATATTCCAATTTCCCATCTAGGCTATCTTTATTTTAAAAGATATATGTCACTCACTTGTTTAATCACTGGAGAATGCTCCCAGCTTTTGTCATATCAGTCAGTAGTGGGTGTCAACTTTGACTTCGCTTTCTTTCTAAATTGTTATTTGGGTGTCTTGCTAAGAATCAGCCTTTCTTTTTCTGTCTTTCCACACAGTTTTAATCTTTCGCTCAGGCTCCCCCCTTTCTGTGTTTTCAGTTACATTTTCTTGTCTAGCCTTGATAAAACCATTCTTGCCTATTCATATCCATTTAAAATGTGGTTACAAAGCTTGTTTACTTAGCTGAATCTCTTTGCAGTATCATCCCTCCCCTGCAAGCCCTTTCCCAATTGTTTTCAAACTTAAGGTGTTTTTCTTTCTCTTAACATCCTTCCACATTTGTTTTTGTGCTCAACTGTCCAGTACAGTTTAAATGTTTAAATGTGGTTGAAGATTCATACCTTGCTTTTGAGGAATGCAGATGGGGGGGGGGGGGTGTTGGTTGTTGCTTTGGGTTTTCTTTTCTTTTTCCTTGTGCCATATGTCTCTGCATACAAGGTACTAAGATGACAATTTCATCTTGCTGCCTTTTTTTTTCTTCAGGTACCCCTAATATGACAAAATAAATGATCGTGTCAGAGAACACCAGTTCTTAATGTCTCATTTATTTTGTGAACATTGGAAAGGAAAATGTTTTTACAGCTATTAGTGTTTGGGTAGTTGCCTTATTATTATCAAGACAACCTTAAAATTAAGGGATTACTGAAAAAATAAAGCTTTTACCCTTTTGATTTTAAGAATTTCCTCATTTGATTGCTAATGTTTTGGTCTACTTCTAAGATTGTATGTTACAGCATTCAACTGGAATATGTGTCGTCTAATAGTATTTTTTTTCCATAAAAGATGTGACATACTATGCTTTTAGATACACGCTTTCAGAAAGGAAATCTGTTTTAGAAAGACACCAAGACGTGTGCACACTTTGTGCACAAAGTCTTTCATTTCTTCTTTTCTTTACAGTTAGCTGAAGTGTAACGTATTTGTGTGGGAAACAATAAAATTCTCAGTATATGAGATCATGGTTAAATTCACAAGTTTTTATCAAGACCATGTTTTGTGGAGAATACAAATCCAAACTAGAATATTAGAAAAGCATTGAGAGACTCTTCCAGCTACATTGTGCTTTAATTTATAATGTATAATCTATACATACTGTATAAACTATATAAAGAATCGAGCAATCATGTCTTTCAGTGTTATCTATTGCCATCATTTCCCATGCATTGAGGCTCTCACTATAGCTATTACTATAAAACGTTCCCTAAGTACATAAAGGCTCTAATCGTTAAGATTTTTATTGCCAGCCACACATACAGAGCTGCAAATTGCCTTGTTTCAGATTTATTATGTATTACTCTAGAAATTCTATAAAGATCAAAAGAACTGATTACAATGTTGACCTTTGCATTAACTCATCTGAATTTAAATTCAAGTGTTTGATTTGGGAAAATAAGTCCATTTATCATAGGTCTGCTACTGAGGGGATTGCGCAGCCCTGATTGGGAGTGCTGAGACCAAATTTATTTATTGAGCATGGGCTTGAAAATTGTTTGTAGGACAAGAGGAACAAAAGTTTGACCTGCCATTGTGTTGCACCCAGGGAACAATGTGGCAGCCGCCCTTTTCACACGCCTAGCATTCTGTTCTTGCTGAAGAGCCAAGTGATAGTCATTGTTGAAATATATATAACTACTTTGAACATAGAAGCCAATGAGCCTTTTCTCAATGAGGTAATTAACTGTTAAATACAAATATTACAGTCTAGCAATATGGTAGAAGACGTGGTATTCTGGATCTGAACAGTTCCTTTTTTAAGTCTATTTGAAGTTTACTGTCCTGGAAACATAAATATTTATGAGTGTACATTTTAGAACTGGCTCATTGGCTAGTAGAAGGATGCTAGCTTTATCAGTTAATTAATTGTAGCTCATTTAATGGGCATATTTATACCAGCTGAAGGGCTAGTCCCTTCAGAAAAGTAAATAAGAGAAAACAAAATTAGAACTAATAGAACTGAGAGTAATGTATTTGTACCAAGGCTTTGTAGCAGTGTTTGCTTCCTTGTGCAATAGTAAAGGTAGGGGGTTTGTCAAATATGTGCTATTTACACTTTAAAATGTCAGAATTGGCAGGTTTGCAGGCTTAGTCTGAGGTGTTAATGTAGAAGACCCATAATTTACTACTTACGGATATTTGCACTGTGATTTGGAATAAACATGTTGTATTTAATGTGAACTTAAGGTAATTAAATTTAGATAGGATGCACATCCTTATCTGTTGGTCAGGTAGCGATAGCAGTCTACAAACAGTCTGCTGTGATGCACAATGCGATGTGGAGAACAGCATCTTTGTCATTTACACACATTCTTACTCTCAGGTTGGTAAACACAGAAACACTCCAGTAATAATGTACCCACTACATTTGTTAATGCTTGATTTTCAGTTTCCTGTTAAGGAAAATATGTATTATGTAAATTGCATCATGAGAAAATGCTTTGGTTGAAACCTTGGTATATTGGAAATGTTTTGATAGCACAGTTGATTCAAATATGATTCAAATCAATCATCACATGCGATTCTAATAAGAGACAGGTGGAGATGAAATACCAGTTCTGCTATGAAAAGAGGCTTGTCTTGACACATGGATCACAACATTTTGAACTAAAGTCACTCCAAACAGTCAGCAGAAAGGGCAGGATTCAGAGAATAAAGTTAATATCTGCTCCACCATTAAAGA
Organism: Loriculus beryllinus; assembly: GCA_039877255.1. Taxonomy (NCBI): domain Eukaryota; kingdom Metazoa; phylum Chordata; class Aves; order Psittaciformes; family Psittacidae; genus Loriculus; species Loriculus beryllinus. The sequence goes on from JBCJKH010035666.1 coordinate 24,576, forward strand.
AGTACATCAAGATAAATTTAAGACACCTAACAAAGTTTGATTTGAGATCTTACTGTTCACTGGAGACAATTTTATTTATGTATCTGAATAAATGGCTGAGAAATTAAATGCTCTTAGTGGGGACGCATGTTTTGTTTAAGAAAAATCCAGCTTTTAAGATGTATACTTCATACATTAAGTAAAAATGACCTTGCTGTTTAAGGTTCTAACGCTTTCCATTGTCCAACATCTTAAAGATTACCCATCCTATTGTTCTGCTGCTGTGTGGCATCTTTAAAACTTCATGTTTTGAACTCTAGATCTTCATTTCTATAAGCGGAATTCATGTGATGATTCAGTAATAGATGAGGACTGTTTTAGTGCATGTAAAGTGTGATAAATACATTCTGTCGGCAAACTCTCAAAACAATTGTGAGGAGTATTGTCTGGTCTCCAGTGTCTATTCCATTTTTAAACATTTAGTAAGAACCTAAGTGCTCCATTAAAAGGAATAGCTGCAGCTTTGGAGGAATTAGTGGGAGGTTGGTTTGGGTTTTGTTTGATCTTTTTAGTCTACCACACATTTTGTTACCTGCACCATTATGTTTTTGCTATGTGAAAAATCGCTTTCTGAAGTTGAAAGAGCTCCATTGTATTAGAGGTAAAGTATTTCAGCTCAAAGGTTGTTAGCCGGTTTACTTAGTGAGGACTCTTGAGGAACTCTGAAAACTTAACCTTTTAGGAACTGCTTTTCCAGAATGGTATTGAATTGGGGGGTGATGGGAAACTAACACCAACCTTAAGTGTCCAGTTGCTTTACTGAGGTCCCATATTTGTAGTGTTTTGTTTAATTTCATCAGTAGTAATTTTGAAACCCTGCCATAGATCTCTCACAATATTGTACCTGGTTTAAAAAGTAAGTATCTTTAATTGAAACCAAAAGCACAAGGAGCTTTTTGTGAGGATGCAGAAAAAAGGGGCAATTCCGTGTAGAACAGAACCCTAATTCTTGAATCCAGAGCACTTTGCTTATGTTGCATTTCATTAGAACTGGAATTGCACGTGGTAAACTAAGATCTCACCTGAAGATGAATGCATTCAGAGAATTCAGGAGGCATGGAAAAGTCCCAGAATAAGAAAAAAGGAATTACTTTTCAGGGTGAAGTGGTGCTGCAGTTGTGGAGCATACAGAATTATGTGAAATAAGAAACTTTAAGCTAAGGTACAAATGGAAAATATACTATTGTTAATTTTAGCCACAAAGTCTGTTTTAAGTCGTTGGAGATGAAAAGTTTGGGAGCTCATAGGCTTTCACTTTGTGTGAATGAAAACCGTAACTCTTTCCCCATATCTTATGATAGAAGTAAGTAGGGCTTTTGTTGGAAGCAGGAGCTTCCCAAGCTGATTTCGCAGGCCTGCAAGTAAAACAGGAAATAAAAATGAATTCCTGTAGTGGACAGAAGTCCAGGATATTTCTAAAAAGGTTCCATTGGAACCTGTTCAGAAGCAGTATTTACCCACTTCTTTTACTCCACCACCACCAAAGAGTCAGATAAACTATTTAGCTGTGGAAGGAGTTCAGGTAAATAACAGTGTCTTAAGAAAAAACCCAGAGCGTTTTTTTTGTGGATCAAGTTAGGTGAATATGAAATTTCCAAGGCTGAAGGCACATGATATCATTTGAACCTGATTTAGTTGAGGTTAAGAATAAGCTGGGCAAAACTGGAGTAGGGCAGATATGCCTGCATCACTTAGTTTAAGAGCTGCAAAGACTTTATGTGTCTGTTGTTTTTCCAAGGTGTATAGGACCATGTAACTCATACTCCTTTTCCCCTCCCACCCATAGGAATGAGCATTCCCTCATTAGGTGCCATCTTTTGATCCAATATTGGACAGATGACCTCTGATTTAATAATAAGGGAATCATTCCTTTTGAGTATGAACTGCTTTGATAACTTTTCAGAGTTTTCTGTTACTTTTCTTTATCCAGTTGATCATTTTCCTCAACACATGACTATATGCAGAAAGAACTGGAAAAAATTCCCATGTGTTTTATGGCACTTATGGCACCTTTTCAGTGAACATCTGTTTCTTGCTAACAGTGTTCCTTCTGATTAATAGATCACTATATGATTTTTTAAATAATTTTTAAAAGCTCAAAATTAATTCTTTTTTTTTTCTTTTTCTGCTATTTGAATACCTGTGGGTTGTAATGCCAAGTTCCAGTGGCTGTTTCCATATATTCTCCTTGCTAACCACCTAAACAATTTAATGCTGTCAAGGGTATGATATATACAACAGCACTTTCTGCCAATGTTACAATTTCTTGAACACTGCCATCAAATGCAATTTCTTAAGACATTCAGACAGAGTTATAGGTGTACCTGGTTCGTTTTGGGTTTTTTTCCCAATGACTTGAGCTATTTATTTTCCCATAACTTTTCTTAAACTCACAGTTTCCAGCTAGCTCTGTGAATGCAATACTTACCCAGTTACTATCCAGCTGGTATCCAGTTAATAACTAACTAGATGAGCTTTCCTGTGACCAGAAATTTTCACTTTTGTAGGAGCAATCTGAGTACCTTACTAACAGTTGGGAGCCTATCATGCTTTCTTGTGTTTAAACCTACCTGCAAACCAAACCAGGCCTAATAGTATAGTGAGTGCCCTCAGTTCAGCCTCCATTCTGCTACTGTGTAAAGTCTTTGGGGTAATTGGTAGGATATGAAATAGCAATCAGGATACTATTGCTTCAGTAGCTAAATAAAAGATACTGATCTTGAAACTTGCATTTAGTAAGCAAACACACAGATATGCATTGGCAGCAAATGAAATGCAAATTTGATAACACGATAAACTGTGCCCAGGATTGTACCACAACCAGCTTGAATATTGTAGTGGATTCAGCAAGGCTTTGTGTTGGTGGTATTTACTCAACCACCTTGCAGATGGGAGAGAAGATGAGTCAGGTTATATTAACCTGATGTCTTTGAGTATTAAACAAAGCAGGGATTCAAAGAATTCCCCAAGCACCATGATTTGAGGAGATAGTTACTCTTATCATTCAACAGCCTCTTAATTTTGATCTCACTGTAGATTTCATTCAAGGTATGCTTTTCCAAATACTCTATATTTTGAAGGATAATCATTACACACGATACCATCTGCTTTCGTTATGGTTCATTTTCCTCCCTTCCTTCTCGAACTAAAATCAGATAGGTATTCCAGCATCCCATAGGAGAATGCCTACTTTTATGATGGCAGTGAAAATACTTCCCTTGACTGGAAGTGAAGTTTGCTGTTTAGAGACTATCAAATTGTATCACAAATAGCCTCTGAAAGCTTCTGGCCATACAGAAGCAGCAAAGTGTCACTCATAAGTAGCTGCGCACAATGTACTTTAATGTCAGTGTTCTCCTTCCATCTGCTTGTCTTGGACATTGTCTTGGTAAGTCATGTCATACCCTTATACAAGTTGTAAGCTTATAGGGCAATTTGTCTTTATTAGGGACTATGTTAGCTCTAGAATAACAAACCCATATAAATGCAAAATGTTGGTATTTGATTCAAGATATCCTCTGTGACAAAGATCCTCTTTTTGTCTTGTGATATTTCTCCCCTTCTGTAATAACAAGGAAAATAACTTTCTTAC
>JBCJKH010035668.1:986-40581 GCA_039877255.1 Loriculus beryllinus
GTTTTCTACTTGTTTATCCACTAAATAACCATGAAGCCACCTACTGCTGTGTTTGAGAACTAGTCCACTGAGAGAAAAGCAGCTTACCTGGTGTGTAAAATATACATACTGGTAACTGGTGCCAGCAAGGTCTTGCAACCTGTAACACATTACATAAAGTGAAGAACTGGATATTTTTAATTGGGGTTGGTGAATTCAAATTGGAGTTTTATACTGAACTTCTGCATTGATCAGTATCAGTTTTTTCTCCAAAGTAACAATTGACAGGACGAGAGGTAACAGCTTCAGGCTCTGCCAGGGAAGGTTTAGATTGGGTATTAGGAAATATTTCTTCACAAAGAGGGTGCTCAGGTGTTGGGACAGGCTGCCCAAGGAACTGAAGGAATCACTGTCCCTGGAAATGTTCACAAACATGTAGATGAGGCCCTCAGTGACATGATCTAGTGGTGGCCTTGGCAGTCCTGAGGTAAAGGTTGGGCTTGATGATCTCAAAAGGTCTTTTCCAAGCAAGTTGATTCTATGAATTCTATGAAACTGGAAAAATCCTTGGTTTATGAAACTGGAAAAATCCAACCATTATTGACGTTAGGCATGTTTACCATCCAAACAATGAGTTTGTGTTTGTGAAATTTAAAAAGGCCTAGTTTCAAATTGAAAGTACAGAGATAACAGTGGTAGCTTGAGGAACTGCTCAAGACTTGTTTCAAAGTGTCCATGTCTGTCTTTCACAAGAAATAAAAAAGGATTAATTTTTAATACATTGTAGAGAATAAGTTGTGTTTGCAGGAAGGAAAAGTGGCAGTGTGGACTTCTGCACAGACTCTTCAAGCTTCTTGTGAAATGCATCTTCCTAAAGGGCTCCTGAATACTAAATTGATCACAGCCAAAGAAGGCAGAAAAATTTTACTGATGACTACTAACAGAGTTAATGGCAGAGGGTGAGCCATTCTTAATTTGTCTGTCCATGGTAGTGCCCATTTATTTCAGGAAGGCTACTTACATAGCAGGAGACCATCCTGGCTGGTCTTTAAATAGCTTGAACTTTTCTGTAATTGTCATGTCCTGAATTTTGTCGGTCGTTCCATTAATACTTCTTGGAGCCAGAGTAACCAAGTTGAAAATGTGCATCCTTCATCAGCTAGAAAATGAGTGGGCACCTAGTCCTCCGGTAAGTCAGTAACTTTTGTCAAATATTTCAAAACATACTAGTGATTTATGTGCTTCCTTGAGTTTAAGAGTCTTCTTTTGTTTTCTTGCCTACCTTCAAGCAGGTTAATTAACACTTTGTTCTTGCTGATGAGGCGAATATCCATGGGAAACATCTACTTACCTGTTAAATGCTTTGCCACTTGTGTGTTACTCTTCCCATGTGGATCTTTGACTCTTCCTCTGTAATATGATTTACCTTCTTTAATGTATGTGTAAGTGGTTAAAATTTAGACCCATCCTAAGAAACCTTGTCTTCATGATCATTTTCTTTATTACTGTTAACAAATTCTTTTATCTTGAGTTAACTCTTCCATAGGGCATGCAGATGGTACAATAGTGCCTGACCATGAAAAATACCAAAGGGTGAAACTGTTCCAGTTTTCTAAACAGTTAATGAAATAACATTTTTCAATTAAAAACTTAAGAGCTAGAATGTCCTGATCAACACTTTATAGAACACACTAAATTGGTGCAAAAACATGTGCTGGGGGAGTATAAGCAGTCAAGTGTGTTCTGCAGTTGCTCTATTGTGGTCTTCCCATATGTATCTGCACTTGACATTGTTGGAGATAGGATGCTGGCCTAGGTGATCTTGCATCCTCCCCTAATACAGTTATGTGTTTTAGTTCACCTTCATTGTATCAGATGTAAGCTTCTCTATGCATTAAAAAAGTAAGTCAGTAATTTTGGAAGCTTCTGAAGTGAATTGTAAAGCCTTTTTTTCTTTAGGTCTATGTACGGCACTGGTTTTTTAAAGTCTTTAAATCAATGCTGAGATGAAATCTATCTTCTTGCTCTTTTAATAAAATGGCTCTTGCACATTTGTACAGTAATTCCGTACAGTTTATTGGGATCATGGGAAAGGAGAGCTGCAGTTATAGATGGTTCTGTTAGGAATAGTAACAGAACATAAATATTTGAGGGATTACTCAGTAGTGGGCAATGAATGTTTTGTCCTTGTGAAATGCCAGTCTCTAATTAGCAGCAGGAGACAAGGCTTTAACTATGGGGTGGATTTTCAGCACTAGCTGCCAAGATGCAAGAAAGGCTGTGGAAGCAGATCTAGCTGTTAAATACATTACTAGGGTGATAAGAATTTCAAGTGATAAGAAAAAGGTACATTCCTTTTGAATACCTTTGTAGGAAAATAGTGCTGAAATAAATGTTAGAAAACGTCTCTGCTTGTCCACATAATGGCCTATAGTCAGATGTGAAGTAACCAATTGCCAGTCTTTTAAACTAGTCAAGGTTAAAATAAAAGCTGTCTTGACAGGTCTTTTCAGATGGAATAGGAGAAGGAAAGGTGACTGTGAAGAACACCAAGATCAAGAGGAAAATCAGTTCCCTCCTTTCTGACCTAATCTTTTCTTTAGCTGAAGAGTCCAGTGGTATTCTGCTCCCAAAAAAGTGATGCTTCAAGAGGGAAGTTGAGACCTCCTTTGATAAAGTCATCATTCATGTTTAAGCAGTGTTTTTCCAGGCTGGGCTTGATTTGGAAAAGGTGACAGGACAGACAAGTCAGAATTCAAAGTTCCCTGCGTGGTAGCACACTTATTCCTCAGTTTTGGCTCCACCAACAACATCTCCTGGCAAGTCTGCTAAATGTGTATCAGTCATCATGCATGCCTTTTGGCAGAGTGCTCTGGTAATATCACAGTTTCCTTCCCTAAACTATCAGCTCTTTTTCAAGATACTTGCTCTGTTCCCACAGTTCTCTCTTGGGTTTCTGTTTTCCAGACATAGCCCTGTCTTTGCAATAGGAAGAGGTTTAGTTGGGGTCTTTTTACATACAGAATTTAGATCAGATGTATTCTCTATCCAAGCTTTCGGTATTTCATGAGACTGCCTCAGATCCACAGCCCACATGCCTGGACCTAAAATATGTCAGATTTTCCCCAGATGTGTCCCTCTTTTGAGGGCTTTGGCCATGAGCCTGAGGTTTTTGGATATGTAGCAATCCCAGGCAAATGGCAGCTGCATGAGCACAGATCAACCGCACAGTGTGAGCTGTTTCCCTGACACCCACAGCTATGGCAAACCCACTGTGTGGATGATCTGGCTGTGTGTGGTAAATCCAACCTGTTGTTTGGGCAGTCCTCCTGTGCTGAGATGGCTCCCATGTCACTTGTAAACATCCATGGGGTTTTCTGGCAGGCAGGGAGCCCTGGGTGAGTCTACAAATGTCCTACCTGAACACTAGAAAATGGCAATAGGGCCTCTGAGAGCACAATCAGAGAACAATAGCAGAAGTCCCTGAGAACATGAGCATAGGAGGGTACCAGGGTAAAAACACAAATCAGGACTAGGCGGAATGCACTTGAGGTCCAGGCAGAACCTGTTTTGGAACATTACCTGGATGTGATCTTTTCTCTCCCTCTTTATGCCCAGTTGGTTGATCAAGCCATAGGTGAAGTGAAGCAGTGGTGATCCAGTAGACTTGACTGTGGTAAGTCATGAGCATATTTTTGGAAGAGCTAGCTATTGAAAAGTGAATTAAAAAAGGTTTTATTTCAGAAGGGCAAGAATCACAAAATCAGTTTCATGAGGTCAGCTATACTTAAAAATCACAAAATTAACAAGGTCAACTATACTTAAGAGCCTTAAATGGATTTAATATGGAAGAAAGGGGGAAAGCTTTGCTTGTTTAAATTAGACATGCAAAAATTACCTAGTTATATCACAAAGGGGCAAAAATGGCAGGGAGGGTCTCTAGGCCTGATTAGATCAAGAGTCATTTCTGAAGGAGTTACTGGTTCTGGGAAAGAAACTATAAGGAGTAGAAAGAAGCTAGATACGAAATTATGAGAATTTGCAAAATAAAGCAAGTAGCAAAACCATCTTGAGATATGTATGTATCAAACTAGAAAACAACAAAAGGAGTATCAGAAATGTTACAGTGTGTAGATGGAACAGAGATTAAATAGTCTTAAATCGTATTCCCAAAATGAATTACTTCATTTACAGCAGTATTGAACACAAAGGTGAAAGAAGATGGATGATGGGAATGAGGAAAGGCAAAATACCACATTTAAAGCCAAGAATTAAAGAATTTAATATGCCCCTGTCAGGGGAAATGACTAATCTTTATCCCAGAATTCTGAAAGCACATCTAAAATTACACATCCGTAAGCAAGTGTTTTAAATAGATCTGTCAAGTTGGGTGTGGAACTGTGTGACTAGAGAATAGGAAATAAAATATTTTTTATTTGAGAACAGAGGACAAAGTAATCTCACAGAACTGTTAGTTTCACCTTAATAACATTCAAGGCTTTAGAACAAATGCTGAAGGAGAATGTAATTACAGACAAGAGAGGTAAATGAAACCTTGACTATAATTAAATGAATTTTTGCCGTAAGTAGTTCACACTAGACTAAATTGATGGTCCTTTAATGGAAGAACTGATGTTTAGCAAGGGGAAAATGATGGAAAATGATCTAGGTGAATTTTAATTGAACACTTGACACCATGCCACGATGGAAACCATCAGCTCAACTGGAAAAGATAAATGTTACTAGAAAAAAAAAAGGTGAAGTAGGTATGCAAGCAATTTATGGGCATATGAGTAAGTAGTAATCTCCAAGGTCAAGCACTGAGCTGGAGCAAAGTTGCTACTTAAGTTCCTCATGGGACACTTTTTTTTTTATGACTTTGAATAAAAACATAGGAATGTGGAAATATTAGTGAGGAATCATCATCAACAACTAAGTCAGAATATCATGCAGAGGAGGAAATGATGAATTGGAGGTGTGAAATTAAAGACATGACATGAAACCACCCACCACAGCACTTTGGTACCAGTGACAAGAATAACCTCTACAAATTGGAAGATAATTGCTGAAAACAACGAAGGAGGAGAAAAACCTGGGGTAATACTAACCTCTGACTTACAGTGGGAAGTTGGTGGTGTTGCATTTAGAAAGGCAAGCCTGATCCTGAAAGGTGTCTTTCATCAAGGTAAGGAATCATTGTACAATCATTGCCATTGTGCAGGCACTGATGAGATCTCACCTGTAATTGTTGCCGCTTTCAAGGAGGAGCTGGGAAACGTAGTTCTACCTTGAAAATGGGAAACAACCACCTGGATTAAATAAATCAAAACCCCTGAGTTATTCAGATAAAACACCAACAGCATTTTGTAAAAGACTTCCTGTTACCAGCAGATTCAGGAGTTGGTGCTTAATGCATGGTTAGTTTTGGGGGAACAAGTAGGCAATATTCCACCTGGGAAGTCACTGGTTTTAAACTCTGTGACTTCCTAAGTATGTTGCTTACCCTGAAAGCTTACAGACAGGAATGAAGCTCAGTCTTGGGCACATGAATCTCATTTAGGGTTGAAGAGGGGGAGACCTACTTTACAAAAGGACTTTGAAATCAGTGAAACACCCAAGAAATCATAGAAATGGAAGTTAAATTTAGCTAATTTGCCAATCTTAGCACTTCTTGAGTCTTAAAATCAGTCCTTCTTCCTTCTGAAAACATCTAGGCTGCATCTAGGATTGTGCCTTAGCCTCAGCAAATAGACTTCTGGCTTATGCCCCAGATGTTGTTTGAATACAGCAAAGAATTGTTGGGGATGAGGACTTGCTCAGAGTACTGGAATGGGTTTGTGGTCTAATTCAAGCTGCTGTCCACAGTGTGCTTCAGCAAAACCACATAGCCCTCAACAAAGTTACTAAGCAAAGTACTCAATTTCTGTTAGATATTATCCAGATCAACCACTTAACAGAACACAAAGTAGACTGGGATGTGTGGTAGGTTAATGAAGATTTACAGAATTAAAGGAATAAAGGTTAAAGGGAAGTGCAAGTATGCTCTAAGATGTGTGAATCATCATGCTCCAGGATGTAAAACAGTGTGACAAGGCTTGGAAAAAAACAGGTGCTACATTATCATTATTAGAACTACTCTTTCAGATGCCTGGTTCTGGTCACTGTCAGAAACAGGAGCCTGAACCAGGTGTGGCTCTTCATGTCTTGTCTTCCTCTATTAGAACAACTATTCCAGGTAGAAAAAAATGAAGGGCTCTCTTATTTCTTTGAGTAGCCAAATATACCTCATAATCTTCATCTCTAGGTAGTGTTTGAGACCTGTATCTGACTGGCACCCTACTCTTTTTTTATGCTTCTTTCACAAGCATACATAACTCAAACATAAAATTTCATTCATCCTTGTGAAAAACACAGGGGCTTGGCTGAAAAGGGTGCAGAAATGCTGTTTGTCTTTCTCCAGGATTTATGCTCCAGCATAAATCCTCCGTATGAAGCTCCTTCTTTCATAGCCATGGACTTTCTTTGAATGTCTGTGATTTTCTAAAAAACACAGAATCAGATAATAATGTAAAAAGAGGGTGAATCCCTGTTGAATCAAGCTAAGGGTTGAAGACAAGGGTAGGGGAAGACAGGAGGGTGGGTGATGAAAGTATCCTAGCAAAGGCCTGCACAGCAGGCAGGAGAGCAGAAACAATGGTTGCGTGAGCGCATGTTACGCTGTTATGTTGTTCTGTACTTTAGGTACCACTACTGTCTGGGACTGTTCTCAAACAGGATTACATGCTTATTACTGAAGAGCACTTTGTAAAATGACACAGTCTGCAGTGAGATAAAATCTAGCAATAGAAAAAAAAACAGCTGGGAGGCCTTGAAAAGGCCAGCTCAGTCTCCTCTGCCCCCTGTCCTTGCACCCTCAACAGCTTCCAGAGGAAAGAGCACTATCTCAGAAGATAGGAGGTTATATCAAGTCATCAAGTTGTGTAATTCCAAAACCCCACCCTGGCAAAAGAAGCAAGGGTGAAACACTGATGGGTAGTGTCTACCTGGCGCTTAGTATTCAGTCATGAGAAATACACTTTTTGTGATTGTCTTGCTGCAAAACAGAGCCTCAGCATAGCCCTAGGAATGGAGTTACAGTGGTTTGTATGAGCAGCAATAAGCAAGCAGTAATGGTAATTTACCAAGTATCTTTTATCCTAAGATCTTGAAGCCAGGATGACAAATATTTCCTAGTGGACTTAGCTGCTAGATCAGTGGTTTCCCACTGCTGGGTAACAGAAGTTGTTTCCCAGTAGAGATGACAATCCCTTCATGATCAGTCCAGACCTACTAATACTTTTTCTCACCACCTTTCACAGATCTTTCATAGTTGTGGTGAATGAAACACCCCAGAAGATGCATCCTATGAAGCTGAAAAACACAGGGGATAGTGAGACAAAAAATCTCAGACAGTGCTAATACCATTTGTTCACTTGAATCCTTCTGGAATGGGGAGCTTAAACAGAAGTTGCAGAATCCATCATTTGAAGAGAAGGAAAAGTTTATTGGTACATTTATAAAAGGAAATAATCTCTATAATACATTGTTATAAATATTTATAAATATTTTGTGGGAATTAAGGCCCACTCAAATAAATAAATAAATATTGCAATATAAATAAGTAAGGCTTTCTTATAGCTGGTGATTGCCAGCATCTCCTTTGAAGAATTAATTCTTTCAACATTTTTATACAGTTCTCTATAGTTACAAATACGTTTTTTGATGCAAAATCCACTGTGAATTCACTCTTAGCTTAGTGACTAAATACCCTGACTACTCGTGGGGTGAGCAACCCTTCTTCCTTTGTCCTAATGTACAGAATATATAGAGAATATATAGACTATATAGTTGGTACAGAGATTTAACCGCACCAACATTTCTCATCAAAGTTTGATATAGATCAAGAAAGAACTTTTCACAATTCAAATTGCTGTAGGTCTGTTGGCTTAGATCCTGGATAGCTCTGTGGACTTACTTATGGCAGTTTAAGCAAAATGAAAACTTTGCTTGTGTAATTGCAGTCCAGAGTTCTCAAGGAGCAAAAGCCAAGAAGAATGGTATAGGAATCAAGTTGAATTAATAAACTAGAATATATAAATGAAATCGTACCTCTCCACTGTATACACAGCAAGGTAAAAAGTCTTGCTTTAATTTGGATAAGCAAGAAAGTATGCAGCTATCTGCCTGCCCTGAAATTCTCCTAAATTCATTAGATCACTCCTTTCCTTTTGAGACCAATCAAAACTATGATAAGTTCATAGGATAGAAAACATCAAAATATGAGTCAGAACCCTTGGTCTAATATTCATCATTTGACTTGTCCTGTGCTCCTAAGAACTTACATCAATTAGGTTTAGTAGTGATCCTGGAACTTCTCTCTAGCTTGGAAATATGCAAAACTAATGTTTCTACATTATGTTTCCATATTGTGATTATAGAACTCAGTCAATATAGAGTATGATAGAGAAGTACTGGAGAGACAGTAAGACTCTTCTTTTCTTTCTCAGACCTCAGCTTGGATTCAGCAAATGTCAGAAATCACTCTTTCTACACAAGACCATTTGATCCTGTCCTGTTTTCCTATCAGTTATTCCAGTTTTCCATGTGTGCTACTCCTATGACAGGAGAGTGATCACTTTTTTACTCATATGGGCATAAAAAGAGACTGAAGAGCCAATTTAGCAGCGAAAAAAACATAAATAGCAATTTTTATACAATAATATAACAGTTTGTCTGCTGTGCATGCACAGTCAGGGATGGTGCTAGTAAGGAATTCCCTGTCTTTGTTGGCAGTTCAGATGCTCCAGGGCTTTTCCCAGTTACATCAGAAATATAATATGGTTTTCTTGTTCCACTCAGGTGAATTAGCGTTTTCGCTGATGCACATTTATGGTGATTCATACCCCAAAATGTTTGGTTTGTATTCTTCTTTTAAAAAATTTATCTTCTTTCCAGTAAAACACATCCCCATCTGGAAAATGACCAACTTGTTTTTTCCATAAACTGCCATCTATAGGTACAAAATTTGAAATTAAGGATTTCTTCCCAGGATTTCCAGTAGCGATTTCAACATTCAAACTAAACAGGCCAGACAGCTCCTTTTGCCTATTATATTTGCCCGTGTCCTCAATTTACAAGCAGTGGGACCACAGTTATTTTGTAATATAGAAGCGAGGACTTGCGTACCTCCTGGCATCCATCATAGCATGAGGGTCATCTGGGTTGACCACATCATTCTGGTTGATTCTCATGGGTTCTCTGGGCACGTGAGAAAAGTCTGTTTGCTGCTGCAGCTGAGATCCAAACAGAGAGATCTTTCTCTGTGGGACCAGGATCTGATGAGGATCCGTTGGATCGATATCTGCGCTTCTAGTGTTTCTGTGGGGTTCAGGTGTGTTGAATCGAAACAGAGGGATTTCATTTCTCCTGGATAAAAACTGGGAGTATGGTGGTGGATTCACACCAGGGAGGAAAGCTTGTTTAACTCTGCCTAAGCTAACCAGGAAGTTGTGTTTGGGAGATTGGTACACATCGTATCCATTTTCCAGCGTCTTGTGGTTGAACACACAGTCGTCTTGGCTGAAGTAATGCTTAGGGGAAAAAGAAAGACACCTGTAAGCAGAAGGATTGGTGAATGCCAGGTTCCAACTAAAGATGGAAAAGGGGTGAGATCTTGCAGCAAATGTTCTTCTGATCTGCCAGCCCTGTAACTCAGGCTGTCAGATGTAGATCTGAGATGCTTGCCCATGTTTTCAGCAAAGGTATTATAACGATAACACTGTTTTCTTCCAGAGAAATTGTTTGAGCACTGTTTGAGCTACTCCCAACCCATGGCTCTATGCTACAGCAGGAATTCAGATTGGTCCATCACTGGATTTTGTTCTGCCCTCATTTACACAAGCAGGAGCTCAGGTGATTTTTGTCAGATCTACAACTCAAGACAGTCAAAGAACAGAGGGGAAGTTTAACCTAAGTGGCAGGTTCTCAGCTTACTTAAATCTGCATCCTCCTGCTGTAGCTGAGGAAGTAGGCACCATGGTTGCAGACTGCACCTGCCTTTCAGGTTTGTCTTAGTAAAGGTCACTCACCGAACCAAAAATGTTTCCTCTCATGTCCATACACAGGTAGCGTCCACTCTTCACGCCTGTGATTATCACTGAGCCAGCACCCTCAGACTTGATCATTAGGGCACCTGTTTATCAAAACAAAGATGTCAAGTCCATGACCTAGTTTGATATTGCACCTTTGATTTGCAGATCCACAGATGCTCTGGCTGGAAGTGTCCTCTGGGAGTCTGAATGAACCTTCCCACGAGACCTGGGACTATTTGCCCACCCGAGATCAGGTTAGCTTTTGGCTTTGTCTGTCTGAGTTTTGGAATGCTCCCAGGATGGAGACACCACCACCCCTCTGAGTGCCCTGTTACGGAGCTGTACTAACTCCCAAAGACATCTTTTTACTTCCCTTAGCATCCTCTCTGAAGTCCCAAACCACAGTATGGGGACATTGCCTTTAGTTCTGTCATTGGCCACTACCAAGGGGAGTTTGTCTCTCTCACCTTTGTGACTGCCCTGTGTTGTTAGGTCATCTTTAGCCTCTTATTTGCTATACTAAACAAGCCCATCTCCCTCAGCCTTTCCTGACAGATTGTGCTCAAGGCCCCTGACCATCCTGAAAACCCTCTGCCAGGGCAGGTCCAGTTTCTCCACATCCACCTTGAACTAGGGCTGCTGTAGAGCTCAAAGAGCAGATTCACCGGTGCTGAGTAACATGGGAATAACTTTCCTTGGTCTGCTGACCACAGCAGATGGTTTGCCTTTCTCTCAGTGCGAGTGTTTGACACAGTACCTACCTGCTGTAACACTCAGGTCCTATCCAGGAGGGCTGTACACACCCAGCCTGTGCAGCTGCAGGGGTTTGTTGCAGCCCCTGTGCAGAACTTTTCAGTTCTCATTTATCTCAGTGGTACTGTGGTGACCCAGCAAAGATTAAGTGACCCTCCCTTGCACGGCCCCTTTTGTTGTCTGATTTTTTACCCTTCTTGCTCCACCCTTCCCTGGTGTGTTTGCTTCATGGCAGATATGGGAAAAACATGTTTTCCTGTCTGTTCTCTAAAACATCACTCCTGTTCTTGACCCATAAACCTAAAATGAGTTTTATAACACTTTTAAAGATGCAGGAAGAATAACAACAAGACAGTGCAAGCTTTCTTGCCAGTGTTCATTACTTTCATTAGTAATTCCTGAAAATAATTACTTTCATTAGTAATTCCTAAAAAAGCCCCAAAAAGCACAAAACAAAAAAAATAGCGGAACATGATCCTTTTTTCTCCTTGATTATATGATAACTTGGAAAACATCTTTTGCTCCTTATAGACTTCTGTAAAAACATCATTACATATGCTTATGTTTTTAATTGAGTTTATGAAGAAGACTCTATGCAGCAATAATACTGAACATGACTTTATGATTCCTAGCTACCTGTGATTTGAGTACCGCTAAAAGAGAAGTACTTCTGAAATGCTATGAAAGGACAGTAAGTCTTAAAAAACACCCTAATTTTTCTATCACCCATAGTGTTTGGGCCAGGTATTCTGCAGAGGGAGAAAAAATACCTCAGTTTTCCATGAAAATTAATTATGATAAGGCAACTTAAGAACTTTTTAGTTACAAGAGGAAATATTTTTTTTCCCTCCCATAGGTATACTCTTCTGTCTGCCTGCCTAACAAGAGAAGGGGATTTTCTATAGGTAGTGAAGTAGCAAAAGCCTTGTTCTCCCTCCCCTACTCCCCTGAAGACTGAGGCTCCATAGTAAGCTACTTACTGTAAATGGTTTGGTGAGGAACACCATCAATATAACCATCAGCGTTGATTTGGAGATGGAAGCTGCTCCTCTCTGTATCTGTGTAGAGGTGCATCAGGCGATCTCCATTCCCCCAGCTGGGATTCAGCAGCGGAGAAGAGTTGGGAAAGGCCAGGGTAGCCTTCAGGCTACAGAGTACCAGCAGCAGGTAGTAAGCACTGCTCTGTGGCATGGCTCACCCTTCCTTGCAGTTGGTCGGTATCTGCAACTTGATGTGAGTCTGTGCTTCTTGCTTGCTCTTGGTCACCTGTGTTTGGAGAGTGAATCCTCAGATAAGTTCCCTTCTTTTCTGCAGGCTTATAAAGGGCAACAAAGTGACATCACACAGGAAAAACTTCTCCACATCCTTGATTTTTGTCAAAGCAACATTTTAAGTGGCCTGAAACCTCAAGGGAAGGATCTCTGGCTAAGGTGCGGGGGGAAGAAATGTAAGGTTTCTAAAGACAGCTCACGAAAGCTAATCATATGTTCAAATGTTATCGACAACCCTGTGACATCTGAAAGCTTCCCACGCCCCTACTGTTAGGTCCAGGAAGAGCAATCCACTTCAGTTTACTTTTACTGAAGGGAATGACCCTCCAGACCTGAACCATCTCTTTTTTTTCAGATGTGTTTATTCAGACTGCCACCTGCCCTCTTGGTTTCCAAACCAGATCTGATTTACTGGAAACAGCAAATACTGATACAATATTTTGCAAATGTATCAAAAGACTGATGTTAGTTTGCTCTGGGCCTGACTCCTCCTTCATTATGGTATAAGTTTAGCAGTAAGCCTGTGGTGCTGATATTTGTGTCACTCCATTTAAGCAAAGGAAAACTGTTATGAGCATGACCCTTCACGCTCATATCTTCAGCTTCAATAAGTTGTCCCTTTTATTTCTCCTGATTCATTTTGAGTCACTTAAATAATTTAAAGCTGGCCAAACAGCTGAAAATTACCTGTAAAGCATTTAAAACTGCATGTTTGTTCCTGCATTGCACATCTGGCTGGCAGTTTTTCATGGAGTCATAGGAGTTAGTGTGACCAGTAGATCTAAGATCTGAATCAAACCTGAGTCACTCATGTGGGCACATTTTTAGTACTCCAGGTACAGCAAACAAGCTTGGAAGGACTACAGAGGGAAAAGTAATAAGTGGACAGTGATGTCAAAAAATGCTCCAGGACATAATACCTGCTTTCCAGTTGTCCTGCCAATGTTCTGCATCTTCGCAAACAAATTTTCTGATCTAAAAAAAAATACTTCCATTTATTGCATGAAAATGCTGTACTAATGCAACACTGTGTAAAGGGTGATAGGAAGAACAGGTTATAAAACAAGACTGTGTTAAGTTTTGTTTCAAAAATTAATACAAAACTGAAAAGAGTACTGAACAATAATTTAATTATTTTTAAGGAAAAATGAGGATTTTAATTGTAGCAGTCTTAGGTTCAGTTACAATCTCTTGTTGGACAGAGTATGAAGAATTCTTAGTTTCATTAACAAGGTGTGGAGCAGTGCCACCAGCACCAAACATGGATTGATGGATTGATACAAGTGAAACCAACTGAAGAAGCTGATTTGATTTGCTTTTATTGCTTAAAATTAGCAAAACTCTTCCAAATTCTTTTGTCATACCTGTGTAAATCCAGAGACTTGCATCAGTGTATATACACTGTGTAAATGACAGCATTGTTTAGCCAAAGCGTATAAGGGTCGTATCTTTCACTAAGTACAGTGACAAAGCTGTGTTCACTGAAAGGCAAGCTAGGCTGCAGATGTTTTACTGGTCATAACGTCTGACAAGCTTCAATTTAAAGGATACCTTGGAAAGAAAGTAGGGTTGTTTTTTCTTTTTAAAGTGATGTGTCTATTTATTGTTGAAATTATCCACCGATATTTCTCACTCTGGTCTTAAAACAAATGTTTTGGGGTGGTAGTTGGTTTATTGTTTGGTTATTTTGTTTTTCTTTTGTTCCCTTCTCCTAGAGTACCATGGAAATGTGCACATGTATACCTCAGAAGCTGTTGCAAAAGTTTCTGCAAGAGGCACTCATGTCCTTCTGTGAGAGGGTAGTGTGTCCTCTTGGGGTTTCTTGTGATTCTTTTGTGAACACAGTTTTTCTGCTTTGATATTTCATATTCATCATGACATTTTTCTGTACTTGCCATTGTTCACTGAGCTAATCTCTCTCAACTGTCATAGCTGCAGAGAAACAGATCTCAGAAAAATGTATTGAAACCCTATTTTAGCACATGGCCAGTTGTGAGCAGCTGTTTCAGTGTTTTATGTGTCAAAGAAGCAAAGACTGCTTTCACATGCTTAAATTGTTTGACATATTCAAAATTTTCCTATAGGGTCAGCTTAACTCCAGACTCCTCAGAGTTCTGTTTAAGCTGCTGGGCTAAAGTGAATGTATTTAAGTCTTTGTGACAGTCATACGACAAATTTTGCCTTTTCGTAGGGCTTTGTTTTAAATCTATGAATGGCCACTGCACGTTGTTCTTTCTAACAGTTCATTTCTTTTTTATTCCAGGCTGCTTCATTTATTCCTTCTGTTGGTATGCCACTTACCTTCTCCTACCCATTCTGTTACTGAAGTAACCAGGTGTATGAAAGCTTGTTGACTTCTTCAGCTGTGACTGTTAGTGATGACAGCCTTTCTTTCTCATGTATTGTTATGCTGTTACATCAGCAGTAATATTTCTGCACCCTTGCCACATATGTTGGTATTGGTGTTTCTAGATTTCTATATTGTTCTGAGAGGTTTGATGAATCAAGGCAGCCTTTCTCAGTTCTCAGTAAGTAATCAGCTGCAGTCTTACAGATATCACTTGATTAAGAAGAAAGAAAGAAAACCAGAACTGAATTTGAAGAGCAAAAACATTTCAGCAAACTCAGAACTGCTGTTCATCTTCAACTGCTAACTTAGTCCAAATGGACATTCAGGTAGTGCTCAGTTTTGTTCAAATAGGAAAACAGCTTAGTCCTTTCCACGAGGAGCCTACACTTTTAAGCAGATAGGAGGGAAAGTGGGTGCTGTGAAAACAGCCATGTGAGTACATGTGGAGCGTGAGACATTCTGGTGGGAAAGAGTAGGTCCGACCTGTGCTTTAGGACTGAACAGGGGTGATCCTACGGTCAAGATGGCTACATTGTCCACGTCTCATCTCAGCGATGTTATGCTACCAGTGTCAAGTGCCACAGTGGCACAGGGCTTTCCTTGGAAGCATCCTGCAGCTGGAGACAGCCTGGAGTTACCACCCATGGGGGATGTCAGGAACCACTGCGGTAAAGCAAGGAAATTTTCACTTTGGAGCAAGGTTGAAAGGAAGAGATGGATGAGAAGCTCACAGGCTGAAATTTGAAGAAACTATTGATGTTCTGCCCTTTAGTGGGTCTCATTCCCCTCTCTCTCTCTGCCATGCCTTCATCCCAGGCCTCTTCCTGCTGTCTCCATGCTCCTTGCTTCAGGGACAGCACAGACCTGGTTAAGGCAGTTAGTCTGGATGCTGAACTGGGCTGTGTGCCTCAGCTGTAATGCGTCTGATATTTGTGCCTTGTTGGTAGGAGTGCTAGCCCAGGACACACAGCAAATGGGGCCCAGACCACTGAACATCTGTAAATGAACATAAACACCTTCCGTGCTGAATGAAGCAAATAGTCAGTGGAAAGATTTGTAATTTATTTAAATATTATCATTTAACTGCAAATTATACCCAAAGCTGTACACAGAAGGAACTGAGGGTCATGGAGGCAGCCTGGGATCTGACTTTCCCTCATTTTGACTGCTTTAAGTTTCAGCATTAAGTCATTTTTGGATCAAAACTATAGTTTCAAATCTGTAGAACCCTGATCTCACTAACTGTATGTCATCCCTTGTCCCACTGCTAGCAAAGTAACTCCTTTCTTTTATTGCTTATCACTGCAATCAACTGCAGAGGACTTACAAGGAAAAGGCAAGTTTTCTACAACAAATTCAAGTCACTACAAGTGGTTTGCTCTCAGTCACTTTTTACAGACCCTTTGAAAATGGTTTATGCACCATCCAAAATTTTCAGGCTAAAAAAGGGAGTTTCCTGCTCAGTACAATGGTGTTGCCTTCCCTGTTACTGCCTGTGAGTGAAAACGCACGTTCCCTCTCAGTGCTGGACAAGCTTTCATCATGTAGGAGCACCTGTAGCACTGTTGCTTAATAAAGCATATTGACTTATATTTAAACAGGTGTGTGGCTTGTCCTTTTGCAGAACTCTGTGCTCTCTGGGTGTCTGGGATGGCCTCAGGAAGCCTTTGCTCTCTGCTGTTTCAAAGATCACAAGGGAGTTTGGGTTGACAGATTTGAAACCACCTCTGCTTTAAACAATTTCCCTTGCACTGCATCTCTTCAAAAAAGGCAGGGAAATCAGGGGCCCTTCTCTCTGCCTCCCCTTCCTTAAAGTCACTGTAATAACTGGCTCTGGGACAATCACATCTTTTGTGTATTTGCGTTGCAGATACAAGGGTGGAGTTGCTCTCCAGAATTTATTCTAGGAATAATGACGCACTAAGCCAACGGTACGTACAGTGGATGCTCTGTGTGTCTGTGTGTGCAGGAGCCTTTGCCACAGACTTTACCCGGTGTTGTTAAACACATCCTGAGTGACCTTATTTGGATGTCCCATTCTTGTCACACTGCCCACGACTAAGGAAAACATCCTGGCTAGATTCACCTACGTGAAACAAATGAGGTAAGCACAGCCCACTGGGTCTGGGACTGCAGCGTCTACTAGAAGTTTCTGCAATGTGCTTGCCAAATATATTGTTTTCAGTCTTCTATTTCCCCCCCTCAGCCTTTCTCTATGTAGTAGATGTTTCTAATTTCAGAAGTGCTAAGTCACTTGTGCAGACAGTTCAGACAGTGATATTGCTAGAGTAGCTTCCTTGATGCCTTTCTCCAGGGTATGGGGGATGTATGGCCTTCCTCAGAAGTGCCCATCCTTTATTCTTGACGCTTCTATTTCCGGTCAGGCAGAAGACTGGTGTAACCTTCCAGCTGTGGTTCACAGGACCAAAAAGGGGTGCAGCTTTTTACCTCTGGCTTTAGAGGCTGTGTGCTGTCAACATTTAATGCAACAAAGGCAGAAAGGGCCCCAGTGTTTCACTGTATTCTAAGGAGGAGGTAGATAAGAAAACAGACTTCCTTGCCTGTAAATGTCCCAGATGGGCATTTGTGATGCTGTTTGTGTTGTTTTGTTCTAGCTAACTGAAATGAAGGGCCTCATTCCTCCTCCAGCTGAAATCCTTGGCGAAGCTCCCAGTCAAAGCAGAACCAGTCCGTAAAAGGTTGTGTTTTCTGAACAGAGAGTGTTTCTGTCATTTTAAAGGGTCTGAATTTTCTTAGGTATTGTAGACTAGAGCTGCTGATACCCTCCATTTCCAAAGAGCTGCTTTCAGTTTATTGAAATGGAGTCTCCCAGGTTGTAGGACCCATTTCTCTGTGAATGGGAAACCCCTTTCCAATGGAGACATGCTTCTCCTGTAGCTCAGGTCAGCATCTGGACACAACCAACCTCCTAGATTATCTAATATGCTTGGTAGTAGGTACACGAGAGAATATCTTTGCCCAAATGAGAAATGTCAGCAGGGATCTGAGAATGGGTCCCAGCATAGAATTAAGTGGGTGATAAGTGGTGAAGATGGGAGGTATAGCTGTGAGTGAGTACACCAAGAGAGTGAAGAAAGAGTGCACAGAGACATCTTTTCACTTTTGGCTGTGGTAGCTGCTGCTTTTTGTATAGGAGCAAACTCTGAGGTAATCTGCTTGAGTGATGCAGGTGGTTGAACTAAATGCCCTTTCTCAGTGTCTTGTGGTATCAAGTTCTCTTGATAATCTAAATCTGGCTTAAAATATGTATATATATTTAAAAACACATAATTCCACCCCTTGGTGTGCAACTCGCCATTTCATCTAAGATGGCATAAGAATGAAAGAGTTTCAAGTTAATTCTGTCCCTACACACATACTTGTATCATTTCTCAGGGGTTTTTTTTCTTCTCAAAACTAGACAGCCCAGCTCAATCTGAGCTCTCACATGGAGGTCTCTGCATGCTTTCTCTGAGCATCCTTTGATTGTTGTTCTTGCTGCTCAAATCCCAGACTGAAGACCTTGATTTGCTTCAGTCCATCCCTATAAAATAAAATCCACATGCCTTACAGTAAGAACCTGCAGGACTTGTCCATACCTTGTTTCATTACAAGAACCTTCTTTCTTCCCTGGACACATCTCCATTGTTTTCTGTATCCCATAATGCAGTATAAATAGAAATGTGCCCTTGGGGAAGCTTTCTTTTCCTGTGCTATTTTTCAGACTTGAAATTGAAGCATTTGGGTGTTCAGGGTTGAGGGGAGCTTAAATGTCTTGATGCTTTTGTAATCATTGGTGTTTGATTATGGCCACTATACTGAATCCAGACCCTCAAAGCCAAACGCTGTTGAAACAGTGCTGCTATTGAACTGATCAAGGAAATTTTTTTCTCCTGCACATCAACACACACAAAGTAGAGAACTCAACTTTATAGATACTTTTATAGACGTGTGAATTCTTTTTCTCATAAAACCATGTAGGGATTGGCAGCACTCAAGTTGGATCCCAATGTTGTTAAATGTAGTTTGCTAGCATGGCAAACTACTTGCAACCTTTGAGGGTGTTTGGTTTTTCAGCTCCAATGCGATTTTACTCTTGAGAAATTCATGCTCTTACACAGGGGGTTAGTAGGGATGGAGGTGGAAGCCTTATAAGCAGAAGCAAAAGGTTTTAAAAGACACTTCTCCTTTCATGATAGTTTTCTTATTTTATGTTTCTAAATCTGTTCTGGGGAGGAAAAATTCAGGACACTATCCAGAACCCTTAAGTTTTCAACCTTGCAGCAATGATATTTGATCCAGACATAAATGAAGACAGTGGTTAGCCAGTCTAGTCTCACCTTCACAGCTTTACACCTGAGTTTTAATGGATAGGCAAGGTCTGAATTCTTTTCTGAAGAAGAGATGACAGGTTTAAAATGGGCCTCAGTAGCATCAGTTTGGTTTCAGATGTAAAGAAACAAAGAGCAGCCTTGCAAGATATTAAAGATACACTGATATTACACAAGATTCTGACAAACACATTTGAAATGCAACTATGAAGTATTTCTGCACAGTGTTTGCAAACCAGAGTGACGTTAGGTTAATGAACAGCCCTCAAGAAAAAGGAGGAGTTCAAACTAATAAAACAGGAGCAGAAGTCGCGACATGCCTTTTTCCTTAGTCAGAAAAATGAAAAAAAGGAAAAATGTGAGTGAATTGCTTCCCAGCCATCTCCACCTCCGTGGATAATGCGTTGTTTCAAACAGTCTGCTCCAACAGCCCTTTGTAATGTACACTTTCTGTACAAAACCTATATGTTAAAATTTATTGAGGCCAAAAGTAAGCATTAGTAATTTAGGGTAAAATACACACTGGTCACAAGTTGCAACAAAGGCAATTTTGGTTGGAGAGAAGTTACAAGTTCTTCTCCTGGGAGTGATCAAGCATATGTCCAGAGCAGCCGTAGCCCACATCCTTGGAAATATTCAGAACCTGTGTGAGCGAGGTCCTGGGTGAGCTGATCCAGCTCTGGAGTTGGTGCTACTGTTAGCTCAGCTCAGACTAGAAGCCTCCAGGGCCCCCTTCTCACCTAAATCTTTCTCTGATTCTATGACGTTGGCTGCCATTGACAGATTCCAATAAACTGACAGGAGAGTTTGCCCCTGTTAGAGAGGAAAAAAGATAATAAACTTCGTTCTAACCTAGATGTAAACTTACTCCAGTATCTTGGATTCACATGTTTCACTTGATTCTGTCCTGGAAGACGAGACAAAAAGGCTTAGGTTAAAGAAATGAAGCATGGAAAATGTGAAGAGGGAGGGGGGAATGCAGTGAAACTGTCAGAAGACAAAATATGCAGACAACCTCATCATCAGCCAAGAGCCCTTTTTCTGTGGAACAATAATAACATAGCATGTGACTGATATGGTTAGAATTGCTTCAGTACAAGTGCATGTGTTGCTCTTGAGATCTCTGAGACTAAAACTTGATTCAAGAAACGTTTGCTCTCTAAGTTTTAAGAGCAATTTTTTAACGCAAAAACCTAAACAGCAAATGAAGAAGCCGATGTCTGAAACAAGCATTACTCTTATACCCAGTACTTCTAGTACAAGGAAGGTACAAAGATTTCCTAAGCTACTGCGAGACTTAACATGTGATTCTGGACGCTAAAGAAACATGGAGTTCAAACTTTGTAAATGGCAGGGCAAGATAAGTAACAGTGACTTCATTTTTTCACCTAAAACTGGGTTAGCTCAGCTTTGCTCAGAAGCTGGAGTCTGGTTGTGTGGTGTTTCTGCGATGGGGCACCTGAAGCGTACAGAGAAGAGTTTATTAGGCTGAATGGAAATCTGGCAAAGATATGTCTTGGAATCTGCCCCCAATTCATGTTTTCCATCACAGAATGGATTTTCAGGTAGATTTGCAGCTACACTATTTCTGAGTATTACAGACACAATAGCTCTACATGATGCTTCCTTGGCCTGTCGTGCTGCTGGCAAGGAGGAAGTTGAGTGACACACCGGACCCCGCATGCACAGGTTCATCAGCTGCTGGGACACTGATCCTGCACCTGGGCTCTACTGATCTTTGGCTGTTTCACAGCTGGCACAAGCTGATGTCATGCTAGGGCTGGTTGGGAAACCCATTCTTTTTCAAAGAAGACAAGTAGGCTGGTTTTGTCATCTTTGTGGAAGCTTTGGACTCTCATCAAACTGCCCGGTTTTCCAAAAACAAAGATTTGCTGGCTGACATTTTCTTTAAAACTTGAAAACGCAACTTAACACTTTTTTTAAATAAAAAAATAATCTACTTAACATTTCCATAGCCCTGATTGACCTTTTCACATGCCAGAGGCTGCCTAGCCTGTACGTGTCTCTTTGACACTGGTGTCACTTCAAGACCCCTCCATGACTCATACATCCCTCAGGCTCCGCTTCTGGAGAAAGAGTGGAAATTAATTCAAGTTAACACCTTCATGGCAGCTGATGAACAGCTCAGCATAATGTGAGGTTGTGCAGAACACAAACATGCATAAGAAATTTCCCGCATAAGAAATTTCCCAGTCACCCAAGTAGCCTGTACTCCTGCATGTTGATTGTTACAGGGGTGTAGAAAATAAATCCTATTTGAGATTATCCTTGTCTTCTTTTGAAATCTGCAAGTTTCCCTCTAAAATCTGCAACATGGTGTCTACAGATATGCTCAAGATGTATTGTTCCTCTTGTGCTTGCTTCTAGGTCGCTAGGAATACTGAGAATCTAGCCTTCAGAAGAAAATCAGTTCATGCATCCATCTCCTGTTGTAGTATACTGCAAGGTGACTAAAAGTAGGCTGAGAGATTGTTTTATTTTGGTAAAACTGTTTTATGTAAAGTTTCCTATTTCCCAACATTGCTGTTAGTCTAGCACTGGAATGTAGTGCTTTTACATAGGGTTAGCTACTTGGTTAAGTACTTCAAGTATTTTCACTAATGGATTGTGGATCAAGCTAGGCAAGATCATGAAGTTAGAGTCAAATAAGCTGCTTGTTCCCACCAACTCAGCCTGAGATCTGAAGGCCCGACTTCATGGAAGCACTGCCAAGAGTCAAGGTATGGTAAGGGTTTGTCATGCATCCACTATTTTGCAGTAACTGCTTGTGTTTTGACCTTGTGGCAAATATAAGCTGTTTGTCCCTCCCTGGATAACTGAGGCAGTTAAAGTGTTGTTGAAAACTGATGATGATCTCACCGAATGACACCTATGCGAGTTATCACAGCTACCTTCCTTATGTTTTGGCAGCCTCTTCAATAAAATGGAAGATTTGCGTTGGCCCAGTGAGTCCTGGACCCAGGTCACAGACAGAGTAACCCCAGGAAAAAGAAACAGGCTCTGATCACCTGGAACACTCAGTTCTCATCACAAATACCTAAGAAAAAAATAATCATTCTTCTACAGACAACCCTGAAACAAATATAATTGCAAATGACTCTGTTGGTTTGTACACTATCACTGTGATTGTTCATTTGACATAAGTTGGTATGGATGTGTTGTTCTTGGAGGAGCTATTCTAGGGCTGCAAGCTCTGGCCCATGATATCATAAGTGCACAATAAAATTGTGAATCGTAAACAGTTAATTTAGGGGACAGAAATTTAGTCCCAATCAAGGCATTTTGGTCCCCACCCTGTAACAAAAAATAACCAACAGCAACATGCATGCATGCATGCAATCCAGGATTGAATAATACATTCACATCTCATGATCCAAGGACACAGCTTGTTCAGCTCATCTGGACTTGTTGGCCCCTTGGATTTTGGCCAAACACTTTTCAGCAGACTACAGCTTCCAAAACAAACATGCTTTTGGGTTGAGCTGGACACAGAGCCTGGCTGGGGAGAGAAAAGACATCTCCGTTTGTGGCTGCATACTTGGTTGCTTGGTTTTAGTACTTTTCTTCCAGTGACAGCTATTTCATCAGCCAGGATCGGTCACTGCACTTAACCATAATTCCAGTTTGCATTATATATATTAAACATAGAGATATTCACATACTGCTTGTCCTAGCCTCAGTCTCCCCGTTACCCAACTGCTGGAAGAGATTCTTACCTCCTCCTTTAATCTTACATTCTGACAAGGAAATCAAATGTCCTCCTGGCTTCTGCTGAGTCATTTGTAATTCCAAATGTGAGGCACAAGAGCTTGCAGTAGGGTCGGTTTTCCAAGGAACAAAGTCATCTGTAGTTAAGTACCTGGGACCTTAATTTGTCCTCTACTGCTTAAACTAATGCAGAGCAGGGTGGCCTCAATCAATGCCAAAACTGAAACCCCAAAACCAGAATGCAAAAGCAATTTGGGTTTATTTCCTTTTATGAGCATATCTTAAGTTACACAGCTGATACTGACCAGCACTCTGATATCACTGAGACACCTTTAGATCATGGCCTGCAAATGTCTGTCAAAGATGCTGGATATCCTCTGCTTTCCTTAGCAACAGTGGGAATGATACTGAACATTACTAAACTCCATAGGGACTGGACTGTTTCACAACATTTTAATTTGTTTGCAAATCACTTAATGAAATCCAGACAACAGCCTCACCCCATTGTCATGCTCTTACACAAAACTGTCTTAAATGAATGTCTGGCAGTTCCCTTGAGAGGCTGGAGGGGGAATCCCTGGTTTATGGACTCCCTGCCTTTGCCACTCCTTGCCCTCTGAGACTCCAGTGTAAGAAAGACTATCAATGCAACCAGTAAAAAAACAATGGCATATTGGGTTGCATTAACAAAAGCATAGCCAACAGATTGAAGGAAGTGTTTGTTTCCCTTTTCTGAGGTCACATCTGACAATGGTGTCTAGTTTTGAATCCTTTGTACACATTGCAAGAGAGATGTTAACAAGCTGGAGCAAGTCTAGAGAAGGGGAACTAAGGTGTGCGCAGACTGAAGCACATGATGTACAAGGAAAGGCTGTTGGGGCAGCGTTTGTTCAGCCTGGAGAGCATGAGGGGGCAGATATGGCTGCAGTTTTTCTACATGAAGGACAGCATATAGGAGAGTGATTATTATTATCACGTGGAAAATACATTGCTGAGGTGTCTGTCTGCTTTCTACTTATCAGAGTTGCCCCAATCCAACTTGTATGGCTAATTTAGTTTCCTACCTTACCACTTTTGCAGCTTCCCTTGCCTGCATATAGGAGGCAGTGCAGTGAATTTCAGCTCATCGTTCAGGGTTATGTATGAATCCTGTGGCAGATCTGGGAACGGAATTCGGAACTCCCAGATGCTAGTCGAGCACCGTGTAAACTGTTCCCTGCTTCCCGGTGTGAACTTTGTCCCAGAGGTGTCTTTCTCCTCCAGCTCCAGAATCAGAAAGATTGTACGGAATAGTGAAAATCCATGGTGATGCTGCCAATTCCCAGACAACCGTGTTGTTAATCTCCAGGGTTATGATGATGTATCTTGGTCCATGTGTTTCAGACCAGGTGAGGCCGGTCAGGACCATCAAAGCCAATTAGTGCCCTCAGGGCTCTAGCAGCAGCCTCTCTGCCAAGCCAGACACATCCTCACGCCGGTCTGGGATCAGGAGGGACTTGCTGCTGAGCAACTACCATGCTATAGGGCACTAGTGAGATTTTATGGGGTGCAGAGCCAGAATAGCAAAGTGGAAAGGGATATGACAGGAATGACTTAGGGCTCAGGGTCTGACCAGCCACAGCGACTGATCTGAAAACAAAATGGGTGAAAAATGCTGAATGCTTTCAGATGTCACTTTTCTGATGTACCTGTGTGCATGTTCTAGCATGTGAGCTACAGTTACACATGTAAACAGCACTTTTGAAAGTGTTGGGGGTTTTACTGAATAGAAAGCCTAGGGTTTTCTTCCTTTGAGGAAAGCTCTGACTGCATCTTTATGTGAAACTAGTGTCACACCTGCCCCTTTTCTAGAAAAGCTGTGCTAGCGCAGTAACTGATGGAGAAGAGTCCATAGCTTTATATGATGCTCTGGATTTTCCAGGTGAGTTAAATCTCTGCCTAGTGAACTTCTCCATTCTCGTTTTTCCCAGAGAGGATGACCCTCCTGTGGTTACGTCCCTGCTGTGTTTCCCTCCAGCCCCTGGAGCCGTCACTTCTGCAGGTGACACACTGCCCCCTGGCAGCCACAGCACCAGCATCTTCCCCGGGGCACCTCTGCTGAGCGGCGGAGGCTGTGGTCGCTTGCAACGGTCCCACAGCACCGTTGATAACAATGCGCTCGGTGAGGTAATGGGGGGGGGAAAGGGGTTTCTTAACATGTTTTATGGTTGCTGTCTTCAGTATAATTTGGAAAAGGTGCTGCTTTCTGCTTTCACACTCAGGGTGCTCCATGCTGCTAGCCAGGATTTCTTGCCACAGGTATCATGAGCAGTAGCGGGGGAATTCAATGAGCCTTGTCATTTTATGTCATAGAACCACATAATCATATTTTGGCCTGGAATGGTCCATTAAGGTCATCTAGTCCAACCTCACCCTGCAATGAGCAGAGACATCTTCAACTATGGCAGGTTGCTCAGAGCCACTTCCAGCCTGATACTGAATGTTTCCAGGGATGGGACATCTTCTGCCTCTTACAGCAACTTGTTCCAGTGCCCTCATTGTAAAAAATTCTTCTCTGTATCTAGGCTGAATCTCCCCTCTTTTACTTTAAAACCATCATCCTTTGTCCTGTCACAACAGACCCTACTAAAAAGTCTGTCCCCTTCTTTCTTATAAGCCCTTTAAGTACTGAAAGGCCACAGTAAGGCCTCCCTGGTGCCTCCTCTTCTCCAAGCTGAACAACCACAACTCTCTCAGCCGTTCTTCACAGGAGGAGTGCTCAAGCCCTCTGATCATTTTTGTGGCCCTCCTTTGGACCCTCTCCAACATATACATGTCTATGTCCTTTAAGGTATTGTGTGTGGCACTGCCTTTGATGCCTAGGCTCAGCCTCTGTGTTTGCAAGAAACGTGGCACATCTTTGGGTCGGAAAATTAGGGACAAAACCAAAGTAATTTTCCTCATCAATTTACCTGCCTACTGTTATGAAATTGCCCATCAAGAAAATACTTGCATCCCAAATACTGTGTTCTGTGGCTTCACAGTTACAATTGTCACTTTCTTACATAAGGCTTCAACCGAGGGACCTGAAGCCTATATCCAAGCACAGCCATGAGGTGACCGTCTCCTTTTTGCCTTGTGCCCGTGGTACAGAACCCACAGTTGGGCTCTGACATGTAGCTGCGAAATAACAAAATAGCCACCAGAGGGCAATAATAATAACAGCCAATAAAAATTGCAGTCATCAGCCTCAGGAGGTCAGACTCTTTCTACCTGTGCCCTTTCATTCTTTGCTCTTCAGGGGAACGAATCCTTCAGGTGATTTCTGCAGCCATTTGTGTTGGTAGGGGTGACTTCCAGTAGGAAGGACAGTTTCGGCTCAGTGCACAGGACAGATGTGGCTTGTGTCAAGGCTGGATAGGAAGATGCCATCAGCTCTTAGGCTGCCTTCCAGCAAGGCACAAGCTGTGCTGGTGACCCCTGTAAGACATATGTTTGTGTTGATGATTGACCCTTTTTGAATTGCTATACAGAATTTCATCCAGAGCTTAATGAATTATGAGGCTATCACAGGGGCTGTTAGAAGGAATGGATAGGGGGAATTCTTCCTGATGTAACCTCCCCTGCACCGAGCTAGAGTTTGGGTTCAAGCTCTCCAGCAGTCTCTGGTACCGTGACCAGCATGTTCCCAACACCTGTTTAGCCCTTTGCTTTATTCTCACCTCACCACCCTTGCTGAGCAGCCTTGCTGGCTTCAGGAAGACGGAGTGCTGTCCACTTTCATCTGTGCTCCTCTTCACACTGTCACCTCCAGCCAGCTCAGGGCTGGTGTGTCTATCAGGAGCTGTTGACAACGCGGGCTCATGATGCTAATGAAAACAGCACCTGCTGCCTCATATAGATGAGAAGCCCAGAGCCTCAGTAAGTGCATGGATTCTGGATCTCTGCCAATGGCTTCAGGCCAGGGAACACAGAGGGCAGCACGATTTGGGGGAAGGGGGAGGGAAGGGACATGCTGGGATACTCCTGCTCTGCTCTGGGTGCAAGGAGAGTCTTTTCAGAAGAGCAGTTATGTTTTCAGTGACAGGTCAGACAAAAAGACTTGGAAGGAAAGAAGAGACTACAACAGGATTGGCACAATAAGTTATCAGAGGTGCCCTTTAAAGCCATTTGACTATTATTTTTGTTTAAATTGGTTTTGCTCCTGTGTATTAAAGTTTCTCTGTCCCAGCTTGTCCAGGCTGAGCAGTGGAGAGTTGCTGGGGCAGAAACCAAAATCAAAGAGGAGAAGGAGGTTACTATGTCACAGGTGTGCCTGTAGGAACAGGTACATCATTAAGTTTCAAATTACCTGGGAGGAAGCAGGAAATTCTATAAACCAAGCAATGGTCTTAGCTACTATCCCTTGTCCTCCAAATTCCCTGAAGACTTCTCATTCTCTAAGCTGAAAACACTGGGTGGGAAGGGAGCATGGGCACTCTCTGTGCCTCACAGGGCACCTGGGCACTTGCCTAGATGTGTCTGCTGCATCTTTTTCCAAAGGGCAAACTGTGATGCAGGGAGAAGAAACCACCCTGTGTCTGAGGGGGTGTCCTGTGAACTGTAGTCCTGTGAACCTGTAGCCCTTTCCCAGCCTCTGCAGATGTAAGGGAACACTGATGTTTCTCTTTTGCTGGCGGTAGGTTGCTGCCAGTTTGTCCTGTTCTTTCCAGTCTCTGCATGTGGGCTGTGTATCTTCTCGTATTCCCACTTCCACCTACAGCAACCAGCCTTCAGAGCTGTAAACATGGCACTTCTATAGCAGACAGAAGCATTGCTTAACCCCCCAGCAAAACGTAGTCCTCTCCCGGGTGAAACGTGGCGCATACAGAGTGCAATGATATGCAATAGTTTCTGACAACCGAGAAGCAAAGGGGGAGCATAGGAAGCCAAAACACAAACGCAGAGAATGATTTTTAGCCAGTGTAGTGATGCTGATGTTCTTTTGCTCCTGAGAAGGGCCACCAGCAGTCAGAGCTTTGGAGACTTGTGCACTCTGTGATATCATGTTGGTATGGATCAAATGGCATATTTGAACCAAAAAGCATGTGGCAGATTCCCAGATATTGGTTTCTAATACCTTAATCTGTCTCCTCTGGGAGAGGTCCATAATCATTTAACTAACTGAAGGACTGCTTAAATGACGACTTGAGAGTGGAGAACAGGAGAGCAAAACTTCCCAAATCACTGAAATGTAGCAGTGTTACCAAAATACCCGACTTCGAGCCATAGTGAGGCAAAAACCATCAGAGATGGCTGCAAGAAGCTGCTTTCAAAAGCTGCAAGAAGAAATGCCATTTATCAAAAAAAGGCCTTTCTTATTTAATGAAGTAAGGGATATGTAAGGGCAGGTCCGCACTGAAGAGCACCATCAACAGGGGGGATGCACTAGAACATCCCCAGCTAAAATCACTGGAATTTAGACAGGTGACTACAACAGATTGTCTTTAATCAGATTGCATTTTTATTTTCCTTCTCCTCTGTGAAACTCCCGGATTGCTACAACAAGCACAACTCCCTTACGACTTCCTAGGCAAGGAGTCTGAAGAACACAAAAGTCTACCACAATTTTGAGTGTACCAATACATCCTCTGGTTCTAGGGGTGAACAAAAACTGTGTGTGTTTCTGTGTGGGATTTAACACAGCAACTCTGAAGCAAGGAGAAAAACAAATGTTAAGAGGGATTTGGAGTCAAAACACTACCAACAATGTAGAAAAGTTTATTTTATGAATACATTAAACTATTGTGCGCAGCACATACATAGAAAAATAGAAGCAATTTCACAAACGATTGGACAGTTTTGTGTTTCTTGCAAATTTACAGTCTCAATTGTGAGTCCATATTGAGTCAGAATATGAGGTATATTTTAGTGAAAAAAAAAATACTGTGAGAACTTTGGCACCATTTTACTGTGCAAAATAAAATCTTGGAATTGAAATAGTTAGTGAGGTATACAAAAATTACTCTGCTTTCCCACTGTGTGTGTCTGCATCTCTGCATGTTTGGGGAAAACTGCATTATTTAAGAATATAATTCAGTGCCAGCCAAGACTGTTTTCTAATGGGGGTGGGTTAGGTCTTAAATTATTATGGGATTTGCCTAAGAAGAAGAAACCTTGAAAACAGATATCAACTCCAAGCAGAATCCCATGTACAAAATATGGCTAAGACGGTCTGGTGTGAACAGCTATGCTTTCAAAGCTTGTATTCGATATCATAACTCTGCATTAATGCATGCTGAGATGATATATGTTCTGAAAGGGACCACACAAGAACTCTCAATAGCAGGTTCCTAATTTGACTCTGATTTGAGAACCTCCTTTACTTTCGTGAGTTTTCTTTTACATCCCCATGGAACTATTCTTCCAAAGAAAGTTTTGCTTGAGAGTTTGCCAGACTATGCCCATATTGTCTCCATAGCCCTCGTATTGTGTACATCCAGCTTACAAATGGTTTGTTTAGGGTTTTTTTTTTTAACTCTGTGCCAGCTCAACAAATTTATCCTGAGGTGTGTAAAATTTTTGGTGGTCTTTCTAAATCCTTCTACTCCCGTGCAGGTGATGATGGCCTGAGAAGGAGGAAGTAGAATTTAGCTGCTCAAGATTGAGGCAGAACAGGATCAGGCCATTTCTCAGGCAAGTTGCATCACTTCTTGAACACTGCCACAGTGCATTCTGCTACAGTGAGCTGCTACTAGACTGCTTGCACATCCACAGTAATGTGTCAATATGTGCCTTAACTCCTCTCCTGAAAGTAGCTATGCATTCACCTCCGTCAGAGTATCGTACCCAGCTAGTCTAAAACTCCAGAACACTCCCATAGTGTGTAATTTTGCTGGAGGGATTTCCTGACACAGCTATCACTCCTGGCAATGACATCTTTCATTGTCACTTCTGATAATTACATGATTCACTCTCATTAGTCAGATTCCTAGCACTGGAAGACCTTTTTTGATTTCAGTGTTGACTTCAGTGTTGGTCTGGCTGGCACTGATATGCACTAAGGAAAAGGAAAGTGGCGTAAAGAATAACTCAGCAGAGTGACTGGTGGGGCTTTCCAAATGCCCACCAAAACTGCACCCACGAGGGTTTGCAATTCTTAAGAACAAGTTCAGCCCGGCAGGCTATGTCCAAACAGACTTCTTGTGACATGGTCTACAGTTTGTTCTCGCTGTTGACCAGTATGTGCAAAATGGAACCAGTGAGTCTAATTCTCACCTTTTATGCCAGCTATCCCATTATTTGTCAGTACTGGCAACAATAAATTAATCTTGACTGCACTGGTTTAAGAGGGAACAGACTTCATCCTATCCTAAGGACGCTGGTTTAAGCTGAAATCAGAAACAGACTTGTGTGTCAGCATTTAAACTATGATTTCTTCTACATCCATGTACTTTTCAATCTTTCTTCAAACTTAATTTCAAAAACAATTAGGAATATGACACAAGGATACAGGTTACCAGCTCATGTATTTGAGCGCAGCTGTAGTTTTCCTATCTGTACATCTGGAGACTCTAGGTTGGTGTCTGATATCCTCCAAACTTTTCTCTGACCCCTTCTCCCTACTCAAACCATTCTGCCTTTTCTCTTAAAAATGCACATCTTTCCAAAACAAACTGCTGCACACATTGTGGATGAACAAAGTGTGCCAACTTGGTTTCTCGCTGCTTACTTCAAGACCGAAAAATGAAGAGTAACTCTTTTCCTTCACCATATCCAAAGCGTCCCATTCATGTACTGTAAACAGTATTCTATTCTTCTTTTCTCATCATTTACTCTGTGATCACCACTTACACTTGAGCAAAACAAATTCAAGTATAAATTACACAAAAAGAGCTGAAAAACAGTATCCTCTTCACAAAACAGTTGTCTTGATAACTTTTCAGACAGCGTGGCTGTAGATGCATTCTTGTAGGTGTGCTCTTTGGGCCAAATCTTCTGCAACTATAAACTGTAGTCTTACGAGGTTGGTTTACTCCAGCTGAGGACCTAGCCTTGACAGTGTTTGTCATGCATGTCAGAAGGCTCAAATTCATCATGAATAGACACCTCCTGCAAATAGAATGGCATGTCAAGGCTGGACATAGCCACATTTTGGCTGGACATGGAAGATTATCTTGCACTCAGATGTTCACTTCTACAGCAACATGGTCCATCTATGCTGAAAATGCTCATGCTCTGACATTGCATTGAATCTAGTTTCAAATTTAGGAGCACGCCATCAGTGCAGGAATCCCAAGGCTTCTGGTAACTGACATTTATAGTGACTATTGACTTAGGACCTCTTTAAATACTCCTTCAAAAGCACAGAGAATGTAGTTTCATTGGTGATCTGGAAAAAAAGCTTGTCAGAATAGTAAGGCAATGTTATGCATCATTTGTACGGCTTTTAGGAGAGCTCTGGAGATTATTTCATACAGCTTGCTGTGTTGTCTTTGAAATGAATGCTTTGCAATTGATAGAAATTGGAATTACAGCACAAATTCCTTTACCCCAACACAGGAAGACATACTTTTATAGCCTCCTTCTTCCTCTGTTATTCACACTTCAGTGAGGTATGACAGACAAGAATCAAATACACTTAAAGCAGGAAATACAAGAAAATTCAAAGCACAGAAGTTTTCTAAAATAACCCTCTGCTGGAAGCTTTCATGAATTTCATACATTTTATAAAATGCATCCTGCAGACCCGTTCTAATTCTTAGAGATTAACAAGGTTCAGCCTAAATGGAATATAGTGCCCTTAAATATTTATGTTCTTTTATGTGTGTATGCATATAAAGGCACCTGGGCATCTAAAGGTTGGGATGTTTGATTCATTAAAAGCATGTAATTACATAGGTACACACACATCCCATGTCTATATGTATACATATGTATTTATATTAAAGATGTACACTTTTGTATTTGAGGTGAATCTAAACTAGGCTCATAAAATGTCATTCAAAATCCCCAGCTTCAAATATATTTTGCATTTGAGGCCCATCTGTCATTTATCCTGTGGCCTTTCCTAAGGGAAATAGATTGCAGATCTTCATTTTGCCAACAAGTCCACATGAGAAGACCAGGGAGAATCCCCTCATAGACAGAGGGACTCTGGGAGTAGGCAGTTTGCTTGTGTAGAAACAGTTGTATAATTGGCATCCTAATGATCAATATAATAGATTGAGGACTTTAGAAGACAGGACACAGTGTGTAGAAAGGGAGGTGCAGGCAGATATTCAGATGGAGTGAACTGCTTGAAGCTCTGATGAAGCAAAGTCCTCTGATGATTTGGCCCATGATATGTAAACAGCTCACAATGAAAGGTTATTTTCTGAGGTAATTAGTATTATTTAGTAGACAATCTATGATCAATCAGATGATTACCCACAGCCATTTTGTCTTCCGAATACTTCCTTTGCAATTCAGCTTGCCTTTTTCTCTGTTCAGCACCAAAGGAGGCACACAGCCATGTAAAATTTGCAGAGTAGAAGAGAAGTAGCATAGTATTACATATGCTATGTGATGAATCGAGTACAAATATTTTTATCCAAATATACACATAGATATGTAGATTATTTTTTTTTCAATGAACAGTATAAATACTTTACCTGGGAGATTATTCCCATGTGCAAAATGAAACAGTTCTTCCTGGGATTTAGTCTTCAGCTTTGCCCATGTTCATATTCTTGGTAAAAAGTGGGTCACTGTCATAGCAGGAGAAACCTTGTTTCCTCTCTTCACTCTCCCATGTTTGCTGAGTGCTATGTAAGCACCACCATAAGCTTCTGATTCGTATGAGTTGTAGTTATTAGGTAGCAAGGTTTCTTTGAATTTGCACTCATCTTGGAAAACAGCCTAAAGAATAGGAGGTGGGGAAGAACAAAGCAGGTACAGTAAATATCTCAAAAAGACTCAAGTAATTTACTAGCGTTAGTACAGAAGAGCCTGTTGCAGTGTGCAACAGGTGGTACCGCAGCGACTGCATCCAACAATAAATCTCCCTCCTCAGTGCTAATTTGGTGTCAGATGAACCCAGATGCCACCTGTCCAGATAATGGACTGTGCACTTCCTGTGACAGATCGAGTTAATTCATCATAAATCATAGAATTCTTCATTTTATTTGCAAGCAATAAAAACAATAGTTTCTGCCAGCATCATGTTCTTTTGTCCAAATGATGCAGCTTTATTTCATACATCCCCTCTGCAACAGGTCCTTTAATCTATAAAAGAATGACATGTTAGCTGTCAAAACCTTCAATTCTCAGCCAGGGAGAACTTTTTTCTTGAATAGTACTATTTGCTTGAATAAGCCATTTGAAGAAGTCCTCAGATCTGCACTAAATCTTTTCTTCATATCGTTAGTGTTATTATATTTAGCTGCTAGTGAGATCTGCAGCAGGTTCTAAACTAGGAAAACAGTTTTATTTTTCTTCATGTCACATCACATAAATCCAAGGAGAGGGAGCTATCTGACAGAGGAGGTGCAAGGACAAGCAGGAGACATACACAGAGCACCAAGGAAATTTAAAGAGAAAGCGGAATAATCGTCTGACATTAAATGTTTGGCACATGAGACACCACCAGTGCTGCTCTGTTTGGATTCTTAAAAACACCATTTAAAGCTTGTAAGAGTTTAACTTAGGGCATTGCATTTTGCAAGGGAAAATGATCATCTTTTAAAGCTTTTAAAAATGTCTTTGAAAATCGTAGAGTCACAGAATGGTTTGGATTGGAAAGGACCTTAAGATCATCTAGTTTCAAACGCCCTGCCATGGGCAGGGACACTTCACCCTAGTCTGCGTCGTCCAAGGGTGTCCAACCCGGCCTTGAACACTGGCAGGAAAATAAAGAAGACTGGATTGAAACTAGGGGGAAAAATCAAAGGCAGCTCTGAAAACAGACCCTGCATTTCTTTAGGAAGGCCTAGCCAAGCAAAGCAGTTGGGCTCGTGGCTCTTCTTAGGTGCTTGAAATCAGACATTATTAAAAGAATATTCCTAAAGTGGAACCTTAAAATGCCCCATTGTCATTATCTGTGTGAGAAGGAATCAGTCAGATTAAGAATGGCTATGCGTCCTTTGCAACATTTTGTGTTTTATTTAACAAGTGAAAAGCTTTGTTGAAAGTACAGCTGTTTCAAAGGAAATGGCTTTGTTGTTTCTTGGCAAAAGAGATGAATGCAGTCAGTGCCATTCGTTACTTGAAGATGGACTGCTTTTGCCTACTGCCCAAACCCAGCCTCTTGCAAACCTGCTTCCTAACAAGTACTTTTTCTGCTGAATGTTGAGATTGGAGATGCCTTGCTCATGCCTCAGAGATTAAATTGCATTTAGATATCATAGCTAGCACTTTCTAGATGAGGGTGCTGGTATTTCAGTATGACCTGCATACCATTGTTAAGAGCTATTATTGTTTTCTCACCCTTTTGGGCTGATCTCACAAAACTGGTCACTAAAATAACCCCAAGTGCATGTGTTGACTTTGTAGGGTAGACTTACTATTTATTCTTCATTATGTGGTTGTTTTTGGTAGGGGGAAGCATGTGGTCATGATTTTACTAATGGTAGCTTGTATAGATGGCTCTAATTGTGCCTCTCCTACACAAGCCTGTATGCACATACACACGCATGCAATGGCATACACACACACACACTCATGGGCATACACACACAACTGACCTCAGGGGTGGTTTCGCAGAGCACATCCTTTTGCTTTATAGACAAAAGGAATCAACAAAGGTCAGTCTTGCAGTGCTGAGCAATCTAATTAATGCATACTATTTGCAGAATATATTCATTTTCCTAGTGTGCTCCCTCTACGATCTTATTGGAAAGCTTTAAAACAACAAGCCTCTGACAGCCATGCTGCCAGTTGGACTGAGTAACACTGATGACATCAGGTTGGGCAGGCTCCTTCTAATTGAAAGGCTATTTTCTCTGCTTGTAATCAGAGATTTCCACAAGGAAAAAAAACTCTAAAATCTTTGCAGCTTTTGTTTAAGCCTCAGAAAACTATTTGCGCTTATACTCACCGTTCCATACAACTTCCCTTTGTTGTTCATTGCAATGAAGAGAGCACTTTTCACACCGAACAGGCTAACGACACCTCTCTCTACGGTGGATATTTCAAAGAGACCTAAAAAGTAAGAAATGTTATCATAGAATTTAGATCTAATCATTATTTTAATACCCTAATGAACTCTTTATATTCACTTATTAGAATTATCTCCCTAGAAATACACAAAGAAGCTTCTAGGTTTTTTACTACATGCTATAGGATTTTTAAAGAATTGTTTTTGAATTGTAGTCACATGCTGTATATTTCTTTTGCTCCATGAAACTATTTTGATCTGCCAAACTCTTGGGTTTTCCAGTAAGCAAATTACTTGTATCTAATATGCTATCATTACAAAGTGTTAGCTATTAAGCTTCAGAGAAGCGTTTCTTGTATTTTGAAGTCTCCTGTGCTATTTTAGCTACAAAGGATTTTAGCAACTGCTCTCTACAGAAACTTCAAATCCATAGGGCTAATGCTTTTCTTTAATCTTACGGTAGCAGAGGAGCACTCATAAGGACAAGCAAACCAGGAACAGCAAGCCCCCAGGTGTCCCAGAAGTACTAGTCAGCTAGAATTCGAAAGCCACGCTTTGGCACTCTGAGCTCAGCAACAACCTCTCACATTCAAAAGGCAAATGAGAAGGGAGGAGGGAGGAAATGCAGCAGAGAGACAATTTTCAACCTGGTTTGTCTTTTCTCATTTGTGCAGTAAAGCAGAGTAAAAATAAATTGTATCTAAATTTGTCTAAGCATTTGTGACATGTTTCAGCCTGGAAGGTTCTAATGTTTATTGATCCCAGAGACTTTTAAAAGGCAACAGATGCAGCACAGATTAATAATATCAAGTAATAACATTTGCATTTTGTGAAGGGTAATTACTAGAGTTCACAGCAATCAAGTGATATCTATTCTATTTCATTTCTGGATGCAACTCACTGTATTGGTTTTCATTGTGAACTCCGCTTATCCTTCCGTCTGGGAGGATTTGAAGGTGAAACCCGATGCCCACGTTGCAGTAAAGCCTCCGCTGCCTCTTGATTCCTAGCAAATAGTCACTCTCCCAGTTGCCATCTGACTTCTCCCCTGACATCCCAGCAATGGACCTGGACAACAGAGATTGCCATCCTCTTTCCAGCAATGTGCCATTAGTTCTGCTTACAACTGGATATGTTGAAGCAATCCCAGTTAGAAAACCCAGGAGAACTAAAGCAGGCAACGTCCGGTGAATGCTGGCTTCGCAGAACATAGTGATGAGAAGTCTTTGTGCAGTGGTCATCCGGTTCACCTCCTGGGCACGTGGTCAGAATTAATGGCCCTAAAAATACCACCCTTCTTGGTTTTCTCCCTTCAGCATGGTGGCAGAGGCTTATTTTTGGAAAGCAAATAGAAATTGCTGACATGAAACTAAAGCCCGATTGCAGTTGAGTTGGAAGCAGAGACAGGCCAGCAGGACTCGAACTGGTGGGGACCATGTTTTGTAGATCTTGCTCTCCTGTGGGCAGCCTCAGTTATATTTGATTGACCCATCTTTATAGTGCAGAGGCTGTCCCTCCCCGCATCATCACTCTGACATCAACAGCTTGCCAGAGGTGAGCCTGCCATGGCTGTAACACTAACCTGCCGTCCTCGCAGGCTGGCTGAGGTTTGATGAATGCTGTCACCCAGGACCGGAGGCAGGAGTGGGGTTTCATTGGCTGGTGAAAGCAAAGGAGTCAAACTGGTTGGGCTGTCGGAGGCCAAACAGGCAGCTTCCTTATTTAGAGAAGAAGGTGTAAAAACAGTTACGGACCTCATCAGTGAGCAATGAAAACTTTGCAGTCACTTCCTTGGTGGCACGGTCACTGGGTGTACATCAGGGCAGCTCAATATCTGGGGAGAATTGGCTCGAAGTGGCCATTGCTCTGTTTATGCACACCCAGCAAATCCAAGGCCCTTTTTACTGCAATGGCCCACCTGCTAAAACCTGGCCTGTAGCTCTAAAAGGAGTGCTCCTGGCTGGCTAACAGAGAGGTAAGTTATGTTAAAAAGAGGGGCTTGCTCCTACTGTTCTTATGCAAGCACATTTCTGCTGCTTACAGCAGTGATTCCGCTGAGAAGGGCGCACAGGCTGGAGCATTGATTTGAGTTACACATAGCTGGGGACATTGATGTGTTCACGTTTTTCACTGAGGTGCCTTCCAAACGATCACATTTCTTTTGGGAGGGTGTGTGCCTCTTGCATAGCTGCAATTGTATTTGTGTTTCCAAGTCAAGGTAATGTGTTAAAGAAGAAGGGAAATGGGCCACACTTCCCCACTGTTTCACTGTCTCTTTTCCTTAAGCCCAAGTACTCTTTTTATGTAGCAATTTATGAGTCTTAATTTCCCTCTCCTTCCATTTGCTCTCGTTTCCCC
Source organism: Loriculus beryllinus (assembly GCA_039877255.1). NCBI lineage: Eukaryota > Metazoa > Chordata > Aves > Psittaciformes > Psittacidae > Loriculus > Loriculus beryllinus. The sequence goes on from JBCJKH010035668.1 coordinate 37,982, forward strand.
TCATTTTGGTGTCTCAGCTTCTTTGGAGCTGGACAGATTAGACTTCCAACTTCATTATTTTCACAGGACTCATTAAGACTTTAATGGGAGAAAAAAGGCTGAGCTTTACGCAAATGCATTTTTCCAATATGCCTGTCAGCTTTTCACAGCACAGCGCTTGCGTTGTCTATGTCATTTGAGATCCCTGCATCTAAATAAGAAGAGCACCTGGAAGTGTGATTGAACTGAGTACATCCAGCATGACATCCAGTTTCACATTAACAGGGGTGTAATACGAGGCCTTGGAAACTGCAGACTCTCAAGCAGGAGCACCCTGAGCAAACAGGGGGAGATGGCAGCCCTGAGGCAGGTGAGCAGTTAGATTCAGTGACATAGGAAATACTGATTATTCTCCTGGGAGAGGCTCAGCTATAAAAAGATTGGGAACCACTGGACTAGACCCTGGCTTGCGCCAGGTGGTGTTTCAGAGCCTCTCTGCATTTGTTGAAGCAGCACTAGGAATATCATCTGCTTTTTGCTTGCAATGAGAATCTTCAGGCCCTTTCCTCTCCTGCCTTCTATTTAATTTCATGATTTATCAGCTATGCAAAGTGCATCTGTAATTTTTAGCTAGGAATAATGCTAGTGTTTTACACCCCCCCTCCTCAGCATAGCTGCAGTCCTTGTGAGAGGCCAGCGTTAAGGTGAAACCAAGCCCAGGGTCACTGTTACAAGGATGATTTCCTAAGCTGTCTTATGCTACATTCTGAAGACCTGCCATTCCCAATGCATGTGACTCCTAAAAATATTGCCTGATGTCACAGCCATCACTGTCTGTAAAACACGCATTCTAATTTTTTTTCTTCCAAAGATTTTTGGTTTTGCCCAGAGGCTGTTTCAAGTGTAATTTTGGAGTGCGCTTATGATCAGTGTCCTAGGAGGGAACTTAGAATACAGCTGCCAACCAGCAGGCAGCGCAGCGCTCGCGTTGAGAGACAAAGATGCAGAGCTGTCTTTCTATCACTGCCTTTTGATCAAAGCCAATGATGTACATTATCTTTGTGTCTCATTTTTCAGGTTCCTCACAGCAAAGCCAAGGTATGGGCTAAAAGAGCTTCTCTAACCTGTGCTGGCACATCTGGCACTGCAGATTCCCAACAAGTGTCCCAAGTCAAAGGAGCCGTTGGTGAGATGCACCCTGTTGCATCCTGGTACCCTTGGTCCTAGGATGAATACTAGATGACAGCATAAAATACGTGGGACAAGTTCTGCCAACTCTATGGGGTGCACCACTTTGGCTTTTAGTCAGCGCATCTGGAAAGTGACTGCTGAGAGCTGTGGTGGGCCAGAGTAGCTGGCCTAGGGTAGCTGGGGACAGCCTCTCACCTGCAGTTTCATGTGATCAAGTAGAGATGACAGCATACTTGCATGGAAAAGGTGTCCAAACGTTTTGGTTTCAAAAATCGGAACTTATCTGGCTTGATCTGGAAATCAAAATGATAGCTAAAAATTGTGATTTCATTGGGACATCTGGCCCTCATAAGAACAAGGGTCATGGTATCTGGTCTAAGACCAAATGGTGTGCAGCTGGGAGATGAAGTGCATGCTGTAGTCTGGTACTGCTCAGCTATTCTTCAATGGAGCTGAAATGAGTCTTGAACCATTCTGTAGTCTGATCTGTGTCCAGCACATTGCTGAGTTTCTGTGGTCTCAAAAATAGTCTCAAGATGAGCAGCCATGTAAATCCTGGAGCTTCTGATTCAATTAGGCAAGCCGTGTCTCCTCTAAAAGATGTCTCACTGTGGTTAAACTTGTCTTCTTGGCCCATGAAGTAAATGGTTCCAGTTATGATTTCATTTTCAGATCGCATGTTGTCCTGACTTCATGCACCCAGTGAAATTTGGAAGGTGTCATGGGAGACACCAATAGCATTGGCAGTAAAATAAATCCTGTGAACTCCAAAATTCTAAAAATCTACTTCGGCAATCAACCTCTGCTTACACAAAATCTCAAGACCCAGGATGACAGTGCTTACTGCCTAATCAAAGTAACAAGTATTCATTGTCAGTATTTTAGTACAATATTAAAATAACCCCCCTTTGGAACACAGCAGTAGAGATCCACTTTCAGATAGTCTAGGAAAAGCCATGCAGCTGAACAGTAACATGATACGGGTGGACAGCACATCTTTCGAAAACGAATGATGATTTAGGATCCCAAGTTCCATTTTCAAATCTCTAAAAAGTCTCTCCCTATTCTAAGGCCTGGAAAGAGCAATCCCTCACTCAAACACATAAGGACAGACTAAAATTATTCACCTTGCCGTGCTGAAGACACAGGCTGTTGGTGGAACAGAGGAGAGGGGAGATTTCCAGGTGACAAATCTGGCTGTTGGGGCAGGAGAAGTATTGCAGACTCTAGATAACATGCATAAAACCCTGTTAGAACAAGTATGACCATGGCGTCCCATCAGACTGTCTTTCAGCTAAGGGAGTTTGTTGGCCAGTGTGTAGAGATGTGTATGTTAGCCACACAGATACCCAAAATCATAGAGTCATAGAATAGTTAGGGTTGGAAAGGACCTTAAGATCATCAAGTTCCAACCCCCCTGCCATAAGCAG